>JACEFZ010015059.1:87500-200000 GCA_014155875.1 Cepaea nemoralis
ACATACATACATACATACATACATACATACATACATACATACATACATACATACATACATACATACATACATACATACATACATACATACATACATACATACATACATACATACATACATACATACATACATACATACATACATACATACATACATACATACATACATACATACATACATACATACATACATACATACATACATACATACATACATACATACATACATACATACATACATACATACATACATACATACATACATACATACATACATACATACATACATACATACATACATACATACATACATACATACATACATACATACATACATACATACATACATACATACATACATACATACATACATACATACATACATACATACATACATACATACATACATACATACATACATACATACATACATACATACATACATACATACATACATACATACATACATACATACATACATACATACATACATACATACATACATACATACATACATACATACATACATACATACATACATACATACATACATACATACATACATACATACATACATACATACATACATACATACATACATACATACATACATACATACATACATACATACATACATACATACATACATACATACATACATACATACATACATACATACATACATACATACATACATACATACATACATACATACATACATACATACATACATACATACATACATACATACATACATACATACATACATACATACATACATACATACATACATACATACATACATACATACATACATACATACATACATACATACATACATACATACATACATACATACATACATACATACATACATACATACATACATACATACATACATACATACATACATACATACATACATACATACATACATACATACATACATACATACATACATACATACATACATACATACATACATACATACATACATACATACATACATACATACATACATACATACATACATACATACATACATACATACATACATACATACATACATACATACATACATACATACATACATACATACATACATACATACATACATACATACATACATACATACATACATACATACATACATACATACATACATACATACATACATACATACATACATACATACATACATACATACATACATACATACATACATACATACATACATACATACATACATACATACATACATACATACATACATACATACATACATACATACATACATACATACATACATACATACATACATACATACATACATACATACATACATACATACATACATACATACATACATACATACACTCTGTTTTATATATAAGATTATTTACAGCACCGTTTTACGTGTCCATTGTTGGTCGTGTTATACCACAGTCATTACTTTCCAGTAGGTTGGTCATGACCATAGAATGCCCCATTCATGACTTTCAAAAGAAAAAGCAGCGGCTGCAGCAGGATACAACAATATGAATTGCAAACAATTAGGTGTATTTAGCTCCCGCGAAAAGAAGAGACATACTAGACACACACACAATGTACATACCTTACTTTGTTTTTACTTGTGTAAGATGGAGTTCTTTGTAAGGTATGTACATCGTGTCTATGTCTAGTATGTCTCTTCTTTTCGAAGGAGCTAAATGTACCTAATTGTTTGCAATTCGTGACTTTCAAGTAGATCGATCATGACGTTAGAATGCCCCAATCATGACTTTCAAATGGATCGATCATGACCATAGAATGCCCCAGTCATGACTTTCAAATAGATCGATCATGACACTAGAACGCCCAATTCATGACTTTCAAGTAGATCGATCATGACCATAGAATGTCCCAATCATGACTTTCAAATAGATCGATCATGACACTAGAACGCCCCATTCATGACTTTCAAGTAGATCGATCATGACACTAGAACGCCCCATTCATGACTTTCAAGTAGATCGATCATGACCATAGAATGTCCCAATCATGACTTTCAAATATGCCACCTTTCCACACACACACACGCTGCACGTCGTCATGGCCACTTAAACATGCCACCTTCCCATACACACGAGCTGCACGTCGTCATGGCCACTTAAACATGCCACCTTCCCACATACACACACACGCTGCACGACGGCATGGCCACTTAAACATGCCCCCTTCCCACATAACACACACACGCTGCACGTCATCATGGCCACTTAAACATGCCACCTTCCCATACACACGCTGCACGTCGTCATGGCCACTTAAACATGCCACCTTCCCATACACACGCTGCACGTCACCATGGCCACTTAAACATGCCACCTTCCCATACACACACACGCTGCACGTCGTCATGGCCACTTAAACATGCCACCTTCCCATACACACGCTGCACGTCGTCATGGCCACTTAAACATGCCACCTTCCCATACACACACATGCTGCACGTCACCATGGCCACTTAAACATGCCACCTTCCCATACACACACACGCTGCACGTCATCATGGCCACTTAAACATGCTACCTTCCCATACACACACTGCACGTCGTCATGGTCACTCAAATATGCCACCTTCCCACACACACACGCTGCACGTCGTCATGGCCACTTAAACATGCTACCTTCCCACACACACACACACACACGCTGCACGTCGTCATGGCCACTTAAACATGCTACCTTCCCATACACACGCTGCACGTCGTCATGGCCACTTAAACATGCTACCTTCCCATTCACACGCTGCACGTCGTCATGGTCACTCAAATATGCCACCTTCCCACACACACACACACGCTGCACGTCGTCATGGCCACTTAAACAAGCCACCTTCCCATACACACACACGCTGCACGTCACCATGGCCACTTAAACATGCTACCTTCCCATACACACGCTGCACGTCGTCATGGCCACTTAAACATGCTACCTTCCCATACACACACACGCTGCACGTCGTCATGGCCACTTAAACAAGCCACCTTCCCATACACACACACGCTGCACGTCACCATGGCCACTTAAACATGCTACCTTCCCATACACACGCTGCACGTCGTCATGGCCACTTAAACATGCTACCTTCCCATACACACACATGCTGCACGTCACCATGGCCACTTAAACATGCCACCTTCCCATACACACACACGCTGCACGTCATCATGGCCACTTAAACATGCTACCTTCCCATACACACACTGCACGTCGTCATGGTCACTCAAATATGCCACCTTCCCACACACACACGCTGCACGTCGTCATGGCCACTTAAACATGCTACCTTCCCACACACACACACACACACGCTGCACGTCGTCATGGCCACTTAAACATGCTACCTTCCCATACACACGCTGCACGTCGTCATGGCCACTTAAACATGCTACCTTCCCATTCACACGCTGCACGTCGTCATGGCCACTTAAACATGCTACCTTCCCATACACACGCTGCACGTCGTCATGGTCACTCAAATATGCCACCTTCCCACACACACACACACGCTGCACGTCACCATGGCCACTTAAACATGCTACCTTCCCATACACACGCTGCACGTCGTCATGGCCACTTAAACATGCTACCTTCCCATACACACACACGCTGCACGTCACCATGGCCACTTAAACATGCTACCTTCCCATACACACGCTGCACGTCGTCATGGTCACTCAAATATGCCACCTTCCCACACACACACGCTGCACGTCGTCATGGCCACTTAAACATGCTACCTTCCCACACACACACACACACACGCTGCACGTCGTCATGGCCACTTAAACATGCTACCTTCCCATACACACGCTGCACGTCGTCATGGCCACTTAAACATGCTACCTTCCCATACACACACACGCTGCACGTCACCATGGCCACTTAAACATGCCACCTTCCCATACACACACACGCTGCACGTCGTCATGGCCACTTAAACATGCTACATTCCCATACACACGCTGCACGTCGTAATGGTCACTCAAATATGCCACCTTCCCACACACACACGCTGCACGTCGTCATGGCCACTTAAACATGCCACCTTCCCATACACACGAGCTGCACGTCGTCATGGCCACTTAAACATGCCACCTCCCCACATACACACACACGCTGCACGACGGCATGGCCACTTAAACATGCCCCCTTCCCACATAACACACACACGCTGCACGTCATCATGGCCACTTAAACATGCCACCTTCCCATACACACGCTGCACGTCATCATGGCCACTTAAACATGCCACCTTCCCATACACACGCTGCACGTCACCATGGCCACTTAAACATGCCACCTTCCCATACACACGCTGCACGTCGTCATGGCCACTTAAACATGCCACCTTCCTATACACACACACGCTGCACGTCACCATGGCCACTTAAACATGCCACCTTCCCATACACACACACGCTGCACGTCATCATGGCCACTTAAACATGCTACCTTCCCATACACACGCTGCACGTCGTCATGGTCACTCAAATATGCCACCTTCCCACACACACACGCTGCACGTCGTCATGGCCACTTAAACATGCTACCTTCCCACACACACACACACACGCTGCACGTCGTCATGGCCACTTAAACATGCTACCTTCCCATACACACGCTGCACGTCGTCATGGCCACTTAAACATGCTACCTTCCCATACACACGCTGCACGTCGTCATGGCCACTTAAACATGCTACCTTCCCATACACACGCTGCACGTCGTCATGGTCACTCAAATATGCCACCTTCCCACACACACACACACGCTGCACGTCGTCATGGCCACTTAAACATGCCACCTTCCCATACACACACACGCTGCACGTCACCATGGCCACTTAAACATGCTACCTTCCCATACACACGCTGCACGTCGTCATGGCCACTTAAACATGCTACCTTCCCATACACACACACGCTGCACGTCACCATGGCCACTTAAACATGCCACCTTCCCATACACACACACGCTGCACGTCATCATGGCCACTTAAACATGCTACCTTCCCATACACACGCTGCACGTCGTCATGGTCACTCAAATATGCCACCTTCCCACACACACACGCTGCACGTCGTCATGGCCACTTAAACATGCTACCTTCCCACACACACACACACACACACGCTGCACGTCGTCATGGCCACTTAAACATGCTACCTTCCCATACACACGCTGCACGTCGTCATGGCCACTTAAACATGCTACCTTCCCATACACACGCTGCACGTCGTCATGGCCACTTAAACATGCTACCTTCCCATACACACGCTGCACGTCGTCATGGTCACTCAAATATGCCACCTTCCCACACACACGCTGCACGTCGTCATGGTCACTCAAATATGCCACCTTCCCATACACACGCTGCACGTCGTCATGGCCACTTAAACATGCTACCTTCCCATACACACGCTGCACGTCGTCATGGTCACTCAAATATGCCACCTTCCCACACACACACACGCTGCACGTCACCATGGCCACTTAAACATGCTACCTTCCCATACACACGCTGCACGTCGTCATGGCCACTTAAACATGCTACCTTCCCATACACACGCTGCACGTCGTCATGGTCACTCAAATATGCCACCTTCCCCAACACACACACACACGCTGCACGTCGTCATGGCCACTCAAATATGCAACCTTCCCACACACACACACACGCTGCACGTCGTCATGGCCACTTAAACATGCCACCTTCCCATACACACACACGCTGCACGTCACCATGGCCACTTAAACATGCTACCTTCCCATACACACGCTGCACGTCGTTATGGCCACTTAAACATGCTACCTTCCCATACACACACACGCTGCACGTCACCATGGCCACTTAAACATGCCACCTTCCCATACACACACACGCTGCACGTCGTCATGGCCACTTAAACATGCTACCTTCCCATACACACGCTGCACGTCGTCATGGTCACTCAAATATGCCACCTTCCCACACACACACGCTGCACGTCGTCATGGCCACTTAAACATGCTACCTTCCCACACACACACACACACGCTGCACGTCGTCATGGCCACTTAAACATGCTACCTTCCCATACACACGCTGCACGTCGTCATGGCCACTTAAACATGCTACCT
Organism: Cepaea nemoralis; assembly: GCA_014155875.1. Taxonomy (NCBI): domain Eukaryota; kingdom Metazoa; phylum Mollusca; class Gastropoda; order Stylommatophora; family Helicidae; genus Cepaea; species Cepaea nemoralis. The sequence goes on from JACEFZ010015059.1 coordinate 93,668, forward strand.
TCCCATACACACGCTGCACGTCGTCATGGCCACTTAAACATGCTACCTTCCCATACACACGCTGCACGTCGTCATGGTCACTCAAATATGCCACCTTCCCACACACACGCTGCACGTCGTCATGGTCACTCAAATATGCCACCTTCCCATACACACGCTGCACGTCGTCATGGCCACTTAAACATGCTACCTTCCCATACACACGCTGCACGTCGTCATGGTCACTCAAATATGCCACCTTCCCACACACACACACACGCTGCACGTCACCATGGCCACTTAAACATGCTACCTTCCCATACACACGCTGCACGTCGTCATGGCCACTTAAACATGCTACCTTCCCATACACACGCTGCACGTCGTCATGGTCACTCAAATATGCCACCTTCCCCCACACACACACACACGCTGCACGTCGTCATGGCCACTCAAATATGCAACCTTCCCACACACACACACACGCTGCACGTCGTCATGGCCACTTAAACATGCTACCTTCCCATACACACGCTGCACGTCGTCATGGTCACTCAAATATGCCACCTTCCCACACACACACACACACACGCTGCACGTCGTCATGGCCACTTAAACATGCCACCTTCCCATACACACACACACACTCACACACACGCTGCACGTCGTCATGGCCACTTAAACATGCTACATTCCCACATATACACACGCTGCACGTCGTCATGGCCACTCAAATATGCCACCTTTCCACATACACACACACGCTGCACGTCATCATGGCCACTCAAACATGCCACCTTCCCATACACACACACGCTGCACGTCGTCATGGTCACTCAAATATGCCACCTTTCCACATAACACACACACGCTGCACGTCGTCATGGCCACTCAAATATGCCACCTTTCCACATAACACACACACGCTGCACGTCGTCATGGCCACTCAAATATGCCACCTTCCCATACACACGAGCTGCACGTCGTCATGGCCACTTAAACATGCTACCTTCCCATACACACGCTGCACGTCGTCATGGCCACTCAAACATGCCACCTTCCCACACACACACACACGCTGCACGTCATCATGGCCACTCAAATATGCCACCTTCCCACACACACACACACGCTGCACGTCGTCATGGCCACTTAAACATGCTACCTTCCCATACACACGCTGCACGTCGTCATGGTCACTCAAATATGCCACCTTCCCACACACACACACACGCTGCACGTCGTCATGGCCACTTAAACATGCCACCTTCCCATACACACACACACACACACACACACACACACACGCTGCACGTCGTCATGGCCACTTAAACATGCCACCTTCCCATACACACACACGCTGCACGTCGTCATGACCACTTAAACATGCCACCATCCCATACACACACACGCTGCACGACGGCATGGCCACTTAAACATGCCACCATCCCATACACACACACGCTGCACGACGGCATGGCCACTTAAACATGCCACCTTCCCATACACACGCTGCACGTCGTCATGGTCACTCAAATATGCCACCTTCCCACACACACACACACGCTGCACGTCGTCATGGCCACTTAAACATGCTACCTTCCCATACACACACACGCTGCACGTCGTCATGGCCACTCAAATATGCCACCTTTCCACATAACACACACACGCTGCACGTCGTCATGGCCACTCAAATATGCCACCTTTCCACATACACACACACGCTGCACGTCATCATGGCCACTCAAATATGCCACCTTCCCACACACACACACACACACACACACGCTGCACGTCGTTATGGCCACTTAAACATGCCACCTTCCCATACACACGCTGCACGTCGTCATGGCCACTTAAACATGCCACCTTCCCATACACACACACGCTGCACGTCGTCATGGCCACTTAAACATGCTACATTCCCACATACACACACACGCTGCACGTCGTCATGGCCACTCAAATATGCCACCTTCCCATACACACGAGCTGCACGTCGACATGGCCACTCAAATATGCCACCATCCCATACACACACACGCTGCACGCCGTCATGGCCACTCAAATATGCCACCTTTCCACATACACACACACGCTGCACGTCATCATGGCCACTCAAATATGCCACCTTCCCATACACACGAGCTGCACGTCGTCATAGCCACTCAAATATGCCACCATCCCATACACACACACGCTGCAACGCCGTCATGGCCACTCAAATATGCCACCTTTCCACATACACACACACGCTGCACGTCATCATGGCCACTCAAATATGCCACCTTCCCATACACACGAGCTGCACGTCGTCATGGCCACTTAAACATGCCACCTTCCCATACACACGCTGCACGTCGTCATGGTCACTCAAATATGCCACCTTTCCACATAACACACACACGCTGCACGTCGTCATGGCCACTCAAATATGCCACCTTTCCACATAACACACACACGCTGCACGTCGTCATGGCCACTCAAATATGCCACCTTCCCATACACACGAGCTGCACGTCGTCGTGGCCACTTAAACATGCCACCTTCCCATACACACGCTGCACGTTGTCATGGCCACTCAAACATGCCACCTTCCCACACACACACGCTGCACGTCGTCATGGCCACTCAAATATGCCACCTTTCCACATAACACACACACGCTGCACGTCGTCATGGCCACTCAAATATGCCACCTTTCCACATAACACACACACGCTGCACGTCGTCATGGCCACTCAAATATGCCACCTTCCCATACACACGAGCTGCACGTCGTCATGGCCACTTAAACATGCTACCTTCCCATACACACGCTGCACGTCGTCATGGCCACTCAAACATGCCACCTTCCCACACACACACACACGCTGCACGTCATCATGGCCACTCAAATATGCCACCTTCCCACACACACACACACGCTGCACGTCGTCATGGCCACTTAAACATGCTACCTTCCCATACACACGCTGCACGTCGTCATGGTCACTCAAATATGCCACCTTCCCACACACACACACACGCTGCACGTCGTCATGGCCACTTAAACATGCCACCTTCCCATACACACACACACACACACACACACACACACACGCTGCACGTCGTCATGGCCACTTAAACATGCCACCTTCCCATACACACACACGCTGCACGTCGTCATGACCACTTAAACATGCCACCATCCCATACACACACACGCTGCACGACGGCATGGCCACTTAAACATGCCACCATCCCATACACAACACACGCTGCACGACGGCATGGCCACTTAAACATGCCACCTTCCCATACACACGCTGCACGTCGTCATGGTCACTCAAATATGCCACCTTCCCACACACACACACACGCTGCACGTCGTCATGGCCACTTAAACATGCTACCTTCCCATACACACACACGCTGCACGTCGTCATGGCCACTCAAATATGCCACCTTTCCACATAACACACACACGCTGCACGTCGTCATGGCCACTCAAATATGCCACCTTTCCACATACACACACACGCTGCACGTCATTATGGCCACTCAAATATGCCACCTTCCCACACACACACACACACACACACGCTGCACGTCGTTATGGCCACTTAAACATGCCACCTTCCCATACACACGCTGCACGTCGTCATGGCCACTTAAACATGCCACCTTCCCATACACACACACGCTGCACGTCGTCATGGCCACTTAAACATGCTACATTCCCACATACACACACACGCTGCACGTCGTCATGGCCACTCAAATATGCCACCTTCCCATACACACGAGCTGCACGTCGACATGGCCACTCAAATATGCCACCATCCCATACACACACACGCTGCACGCCGTCATGGCCACTCAAATATGCCACCTTTCCACATACACACACACGCTGCACGTCATCATGGCCACTCAAATATGCCACCTTCCCATACACACGAGCTGCACGTCGTCATAGCCACTCAAATATGCCACCATCCCATACACACACACGCTGCACGCCGTCATGGCCACTCAAATATGCCACCTTTCCACATACACACACACGCTGCACGTCATCATGGCCACTCAAATATGCCACCTTCCCATACACACGAGCTGCACGTCGTCATGGCCACTTAAACATGCCACCTTCCCATACACACGCTGCACGTCGTCATGGTCACTCAAATATGCCACCTTTCCACATAACACACACACGCTGCACGTCGTCATGGCCACTCAAATATGCCACCTTTCCACATAACACACACACGCTGCACGTCGTCATGGCCACTCAAATATGCCACCTTCCCATACACACGAGCTGCACGTCGTCATGGCCACTTAAACATGCTACCTTCCCATACACACGCTGCACGTCGTCGTGGCCACTTAAACATGCCACCTTCCCATACACACGCTGCACGTTGTCATGGCCACTCAAACATGCCACCTTCCCACACACACACACACGCTGCACGTCGTCATGGCCACTCAAATATGCCACCTTTCCACATACACACACACGCTGCACGTCGTCATGGCCACTCAAATATGCCACCTTTCCACATAACACACACACACGCTGCACGACGTCATGGCCACTCAAATATGCCACCTTTCCACATACACACACACGCTGCACGTCATCATGGCCACTCAAATATGCCACCTTCCCACACACACACACACGCGCTGCACGTCGTCATGGCCACTTAAACATGCTACCTTCCCATACACACGCTGCACGTCGTCGTGGCCACTTAAACATGCCACCTTCCCATACACACGCTGCACGTTGTCATGGCCACTCAAACATGCCACCTTCCCACACACACACACACGCTGCACGTCGTCATGGCCACTCAAATATGCCACCTTTCCACATACACACACACGCTGCACGTCATCATGACCACTCAAATATGCCACCTTTCCACACACACACAGACGCTGCACGTCGTCATGGCCACTCAAATATGCCACCTTTCCACATTCACACACACGCTGCACGTCGTCATGGCCACTCAAATATGCCACCTTCCCACATACACACACACGCTGCACGTTATCATGGCCACTCAAATATGCCACCTTCCCACATACACGCTGCACGTCATGGCCACTCAAATATGCCACCTTCCCACACACTAGCTGCACGTCATGGCCACTCAAATATGCCACCTTCCCACACACTAGCTGCACGTCATAGCCACTCAAATATGCCACCTTCCCACACACTAGCTGCACGTCATGGCCACTCAAATATGTCACCTTCCCACACACTGGCTGCACTTCATAGCCACTCAAATATGCCACCTTCCCACACACTAGCTGCACGTCATGGCCACTCAAATATGCCACCTTCCCACACACTGGCTGCACGTCATGGCCACTCAAATATGCCACCTTCCCACATACACACACACGCTGCACGTCGTCATGGTCACTCAAATATGCCACCTTCCAACATACACACGCTGCACGTCATGGCCACTCAAACATTCCACCTTCCCATACACACGAGCTACATGTCATGGCCACTCAAACATGCCACCTTCCCATACACACGAGCTGCACGTCGTCATAGCCACTCAAACATGCCACCTTCCCACACACGAGCTGAACGTCGTCATGGCCACTCAAATATGCCACCTTCCCATACACACACACACGCTGCACGTCGTCATGGCCACTTAAACATGCCACCTTCCCATACACACACACGCTGCACGTCATCATGGCCACTCAAATATGCCACCTTCCCACACACGAGCTGAACGTCGTCATGGCCACTCAAATATGCCACCTTCCCATACACACACACGCTGCACGTCATCATGGCCACTCAAATATGCCACCTTCCCATACACACACACACGCTGCACGTCGTCATGGCCACTTAAACATGCCACCTTCCCATACACACACACGCTGCACGTCATCATGGCCACTCAAATATGCCACCTTCCCATACACACGAGCTGCACGTCGTCATAGCCACTCAAACATGCCACCTTCCCACACACGAGCTGAACGTCGTCATGGCCACTCAAATATGCCACCTTCCCATACACACACACGCTGCACGTCATCATGGCCACTTAAACATGCCACCTTCCCATACACACGCTGCACGTCGTCGTGGCCACTCAAATATGCCACCTTCCCACACACACACACACGCTGCACGTCGTCATGGCCACTCAAATATGCCACCTTCCCACACACACACACACGCTGCACGTCGTCATGGCCACTTAAACATGCCACCTTCTCACACACGAGCTGCACGTCGTCATGGCCACTCAAACATGCCACCTTCTCACACACGAGCTGCACGTCGTTATGGCCACTCAAACATGCCACCTTCTCACACACGAGCTGCACGTCGTTATGGCCACTCAAACAAGCCACTTTCCCAGAGATTAGAAGAACTTGTCAATTAGAAGCTGCATTCCAGAAAATGACAAGTACCGTAGGCATTAAGCACAATGGTTGCATGTCAGACAGGCAGCACTGACATGTCATATAGGGCCTGATGTGCTAGATGGCAGTGGATGATGGCACGTGAATGGGCAGGTTATGAAGCAGCGGAGAGTGGTCCCAGAGACCAGTGTTGCCAATACCTCAGACAGAGACCAGTGTTGCCAATACCTCAGACTGCCAGCGATTGTCTGAAGGAGTCCAAGGGGAGCAGGACAGTATATACTCGCATCAGAAGAGTACAGTCCACGTTCTTTGGGGGTGTCATGAGAAGGGACGCCGCTGCAATATAACGTTAATATAAATGTGAGATCATTAAGCCAAGTTATAGAGTTGGACAAGTATCTGGGGAGTGTGATCAACCAGCGGTTAGAGCGTTCTACGTGAGAACATCGGGATACAAGGCGAGATGACGACACGGGAAGTCTTGGCTAGATGGAGTGAAAGAGACATTGAAGAAATCAAATATGACGGTAGCACGAGCAACAAGACAAGGGAAACACAGAACATTACACTTGCCTTCTCTCTGCGACGCTTCACAGCAAAAGTTGTAAGAGAAAAGAAGATGAGAGAGGGGGAAATGGGGTACGTGTCGACAATTGAAAAATTGTAGGTGAAGAGAGAGAGAGAGAGAGAGAGAGAGAGAGAGAGAGAGAGAGAGAGAGAGAGAGAGAACAGATGTTGGACAGTGCGACTCCATGGCACAGGAAAACATCGAGTCAGTAATTAACGGCAGCACACAGAGACAGAAGGTTGTGGACAGACATGATCACCGGCGCCGTACGGCATGGTCGATATGTTGAGTTGAGCTAAGAACGGACATCTCTGCACTCAGGACATTCCCATACGTGCTCCGTCCCCTCCTTCAACAGCCAGCGAATAGTCATACTATTAATTTTCCCCACCGCTATATGATTGAAAGTTCGCCTGGTCTTCCCTCTCAGTTTTGAGATTCTTCCAGAATTCCTGCCGAACCCCTCCCCCCCCCCCCCTCCTCCTCCTTTATGGCAATGTCACCCTTTCCCCATACTGGTTCTCAATCTGTCTCCCCACCTTCACCACCTGGTCCCACAGGTGCACGACCACCTCTCCTTGTCCATAGGTAATCTACCACCAAGAGGTGCATTCCCTGTCAGCCTGTTATTCCCCCCCCCCCCCCCCCCGCACTCCGACATACCACGGCAAACAATCCTTACAATTCTCACAATCTGTGACCCCTGAAACGAGGATAGCCATTCCACACGAAACATTCCTCTCTCCACCTGACTAAGCATACTCCTTGAGTCTGTAATGAATACAGTGTGTGTTGCAGTAGTCTCCTCTAGCCAACGGAAAGCCACTGTTACTGCTTCCACCTCCATTCTCATGCTGGAGGTCCTAGTCTAAATAAATAGGAAGAAGTGTGTGGTACTCTCAAAGGAACATTTCCGTGCGTGCTACGTCACAAAACAACGGCCAAGTCAGCGCTGTGTTCTGCGCCTACCATGGAGGCACAATGTTCTGAAGATCAGCTTTAGTTTCTATCTGCCCGTTCAACCACATTTGCCTCCATTCACCCCGCGACTGCCCAGACAGACCTGACAACCTTGCCTTTACAGCAACCACATTTAGCGCCACTTCAGCCTACCCATGGGGAAGCCAAAGATCATTCCTGTGGAAGAAGACAAGTTTGTGAAGTCTCCCAATGTCCACGGACTCGTGGAGTGTAACTTCTACAGCTTCCTCAACGACAAGGTGGCAGCAATGGTGATGTATTACAACCCGGAATGCCCGGACTGTCAGCGACAGCGAGCTCACATCATCCGTGCAGCCAAAGTGACCAAGCGAGACAACCACGCCTTCGCCGCCGTAGACTGCACCAAGGAGAAGAACCTCTGTAAACGGGAGAACATTCTGAGAACACCGACCTTCATGTTGTACACCCGGGGCCAGACCCTCAGCAACAGAAGTTTCCCTATAGATTACCTGCGAATGAAAGAAGTGATTGAGAGTATTGAAGCACCCCCTCCTGTACATCCCAGCAAGATCCGGACAGATCCTGAATGTCCCAACAACAAGTAACCCCAATAATAATCCATAGTCCTTGGAATCTCCTGACACGCCTGGACACCAAACACGTGAGACGATCACAGGACACGGCCCACAGCCAGGTATGATTTCTATAATGTGTTTGTAGGAAATTACAGAAGTGCAGACATATCACCTACATATTCTCGTCAACTCCGACCACCGCTGCAAGTGCTGTTGTATGTCTTATAAAACAGCTCATTTGAACCAGGAAGCCGGACTTACTGCCCAGGGAATGCCTGTCTCCTGCTGCAAGATTCGCACAGTCCAAGTGATAAATACCGCATATAATTCTGGTGTAGTTTGAGGAGCGGAAGTCTCCAGTTGGTGGTACTGAGGTTCAAACATTAATCTGCAGGTGTGTGCACCTGTCCTCAGAGACACCTCGCCTGTTGATGACGTCATCATGTCCGGGCACGACTTGTCTCAACTTCTGCATCACGTGACTAATCCTGCGTCGGTAAGAGATATCACCAGTTGACAACCTCTGACTAATCACACCAATGGACAACCCATAACAGATGACTGCCCATCAACGGACAACCCGAAACTGATCACATCAACGGAAAAACCTGTACCAGATTCTTGTAACCGAATAACCTGTTACTGACCTATCAACGGACAACCGGCAGCTGATCCCTGCAGCAGAACCAGCCCTGTGTGCCGTGTGTGAGTACATACAACAAGCAACTCCTGACGACAACAAGCAACTCCTGACGACAACAAGCAACTCCTGACGACAACAAGCAGCCCCGGCATCTGACCCCTGCAGCAAGACGTGTCCATGGTAGTAGCGGAGCGGACACACGGTGCACCGCTGATTAAATATGCCTAGCTGCCCGACTTGTGCTGTCTCTGGCTTGTCTCTTGTTGTTGATGTTGCTTTTATTGATGTTGATGATGGTGATGTTCAGGTTGCTGATGTTGCTGTTGATGTTATGATTCTTTTGTTATCGCCTGCAGCTTCTCCCATGCCCCCTCTCCAACCATATTACTCATAATTAAAGACTATTGAATATAGTGACCAGCAGAATAGTGTGTTTGTAGATCAGGAAAAGGCTTTCGACAGAGTAGACGTATACAAATTATGGACCATCATTGAAGACTATGGGATACAAGGGCAACTGCTAGAAAACATCATAGCCATGTATCACTCGAGCCGAAGTGCAGTAAGAACACAAGAAGGTGTATCAGATATGTTCACAGTCAATACAGGAGTGAGGCAGGGATGTGTGCTCTCTCCTCTGCTATTTAATGTCTACATGAACATTAAATTAAAATTAAGTTGGAACTCTTCGCTGGCTGCTGAGGATGGGGACGGAGCTCTTATGGGAATGTCCCGAATGCTGTGATGTCGGTTCCTAAATCAATCAATCAATCAATCAATCAATCAATCAATACATGGACAGAATATCCAAAGAAGCAAGTCTTGACAGAACAGATTCAGAAAATTTAGAACTCTTTACTCCAGATGAAACAACCGACCCACAGGGCGATTAGTGCCTGTTTTACAACGATGAGGGCAAACTACAAAATCATATTACTAATCTGAGTTCAACCTGCAGCAGATACAATATGAGTATAAACACAGCCCAAACCAAAGTAATGCGAGTTATCAGATTGCTAGTTCCACTAAGAATACAGCTAAATAGCAGATCTCTGAAACAAGTTAAAGAATTCAAATATCTTGGAAGTATGATCACAGAAGATGGCAGATTGGACAGAAAAATTGAAATCAGATGTCAAAAAGCTAGTGCACTTACATATCAACTATCACCCTTACTGAAACATCCAAATATACCCATGTCCGCAAAACGACAGATAATAAACAGCATATTCACACCAACCCTATGCTACCAATCTCAAACCTGGACTTTATCCAAATCACACCTTCGTAAAATCAACACCTGCGAGATGAGATGACTGAGGAGAGCTGCCAACTTAACAATCCGAGACCGAGTAAGAAATGCTGTTATCAGACAGACAGTGGGATCAACACCTTGTGCCACATTTATTCAAAGACAGAAGATCAAGTGGTTGGCCATGTCGTTAGAATGCAACACCAACAACTACCATCACTGGCCTTACATCTAAGATCATCTGCGATGAGACCACGAGGACGTCCAAGAAGAAAATGGATTGACGACACAAAGACATTGTACAACCACACGGAATGACACTATCCAGTGCCGCCCACCGGGCGCTGGAGCGCAAATTATTCCTTCCCACGACGCTTGACGGCAGAAGTGGATGATGATGATGATGGTGATGATGATGATGGTGATGATGATAATGATGATGATAATGATGATGATGATGACGATGAAAGACATAGAGCATGAAACTCGTTGTCCCCGTGGTTTCCAGATCAGCGGGTGTCTAGTCAGACTATCCCCAGGCTTGCTGAATGTGTCCAGGGTCAAAATCTTTTCCTGACCGCTTGATTCACTGGAATTTGCTTGGTTCTCCACAAGAGCTCCACATTGATTCAATGGAATTTGCTTGGTTCCCTCCATGAGCTCCACATTGATTCACTGGAATTTGTTTGGTTCCCTCCATGAGCTCCACATTGATTCACTGGAATTTGCCTGGTTCTCCCCATGAGTTCCACATTCATTCACTGGAATTTGCTTGGTTCCCTCCATGAGCTCCACATTGATTCACTGGAATTAGCCTGGTTCTCCCCATGAGCTCCACATTGATTCACTGGAATTTGCTTGGTTCCCTCCATGAGCTCCACATTGATTCACTGGAATTTGCCTGGTTCTCCACATGAGCTCCACATTGATTCACTGGAATTTGCTTGGTTCCCTCCATGAGCTCCACATTCATTCACTGGAATTTGCTTGGTTCCCTCCATGAGCTCCACATTGATTCACTGATATTCTGGATGTGTGGTGTAGTGATTGCTGTATGTGGTACAAAAAAGGCTGTGCCCTATGTGGTACAGTGGCTGTGCTCTGTGTGGCACAGTAGCTGTGCTATGTGTGGTACAGTGGCTGTGCCCTATTTGATACAGTGGCTGTGCCCTGTGTGGTACAGTGGCTGTGCTCTGTGTGGCACAGTGGTTGTGCTATGTGTGGCACAGTGGCTGTGCTATGTGTGGTACAGTGGCTGTGCCCTATTTGATACAGTGGCTGTGCTATGTGTGGTACAGTGGCTGTGCTCTGTGTGATACAGTGGTTGTGCTATGTGTGGTACAGTGGCTGTGCTCTGTGTGGTACAGTGACTGTGCTATGTGTGGTACAGTGGCTGTGCTGTGTGGTACAGTGGCTGTGCTATGTCTGGTACAGTGGCTGTGCTATGTGTGGTACAGTGGCTGTGCTGTGTGGTACAGTGACTGTGCTATGTCTGGTACAGTGGCTGTGCTGTGTGGTACAGTGGCTGTGCTATGTCTGGTACAGTGGCTGTGCTATGTGTGGTACAGTGGCTGTGCTGTGTGGTACAGTGACTGTGCTATGTCTGGTACAGTGGCTGTGCTGTGTGGTACAGTGGCTGTGCTATGTCTGGTACAGTGGCTGTGCTATGTGTGGTACAGTGGCTGTGCTGTGTGGTACAGTGGCTGTGCTCTGTGTGGCACAGTGGTTGTGCTATGTGTGGTACAGTGGCTGTGCTCTGTGTGGTACAGTGGCTGTGCTATATGTGGTACAGTGGCTGTGCTCTGTGTGGTACAGTGGTTGTGCTATGTGTGGTACAGTGGCTGTGCTCTGTGTGGTACAGTGACTGTGCTATGTCTGGTACAGTGGTTGTGCTATATGTGGTACAGTGGCTGTGCTCTGTCTGGTACAGTGACCAGGCTGTGTGTGACAAGGTGACTGTATTCCTCATAAGAACATTGTGTGTGTACTCCATTCTGTGTTGTTGAAATAAACATGTCTTTTTTATGTGTTGTCTGTGACAACTGGAGGATATCTGTGATGTGTGTAATCTCCCGCACACAGGATATCGTGACCTATTGTAGCCTGCCTACCGTGTGAAGACGACACGTGGTGTGATCTTGTGTTTGAGTACTGTCACAGCCTCACATTATACGGTAAACCAACATAAGTTAATAGCCACTAGCAAAGGGCTACAACTCCCGCCCAAGGGAAAGAAGTAAGACCCTCGAAGGCCAGAGTAATCCAGAGCCTTCTCGAAGGACTGGTCAGTGAGCTCCCGTGGACACTGATGTGGCCCGCCTATTGCGGGGTCCACGAGGAACTCGGACAGAGTTACCACCCGTGTCGGATTGCGACACGTGTGAACCGGCAGAGACAGACGGGACATCGGAGAGGCAACAGGGCCTGCCTTAGAGGGACTTAATAGTTCAGACCCATGTGTTTTAGGGTCATAGACATATGCTAGATAGTTTGCTTAGAATGTTTGTTATAATCATGTGTGATGTTAAACCTCTGTGATATGCAACTCATTTGTGCGGGCTTGTTAAACCCACTGCGCCAACGCACTGTATACCTAACTGCAATAAATGTTGCTATATTATATGTAACGGAGTTAGTGTTGCCTGTTTGAGCCCGAGACCAGATCCCCTAGAGATCCAACACGCTGACAGGCTTTTTGGGGGCTAATCTCCGGTTTTGGCACAAGCTTTACGTTCAGACGGCTATTGATTGCCAAGTAAAAAATTAAATAAATGATATCAAATTGATTTTTGAACAAGTTTAACAAATTTGCATCTATCTAGTGATGAACTAGTATTAATATGAGTCCCTCTGCAGATGATCTCTCAATGATGTTAATACTATAAATTTTGACATGACTGTGACATTTGACTGTTACTAATGTTTTCTCATTCTACGAGCAGATTGTTCCGCGAATTGTGGTGTATGTAACCTATGTAACCTATCCAACAGTGGCGAGAGTACACGACAACATTCGCAAGTTCAGGGAATATAAGATAAGTTTCATATCATGCCCATTGCAACCCTAAGCGGTACTTATCACCATCCATCCATGTAACATTTTTGCTTTGCATTGATTTGTATGTATATTCATAACTTTGTAACCAACGTAACTTTGCATTTGTATTTGCTCATGTAAACAGTAAGGGAGATAACTAAATTTTCAACTCCCCAACATTTTTCTAAGGGATTTAACTTCAGTAAAATTACCAACAAGTAAAAGACAAGATGTCTACGTTAGAAAAATGTATTGAGTTAGGTATGAGATTAGGTTATAAAGAAGAGCAACTATCAGAGTGGGCACAGAAGACACACGCAGAGAACATTGCCTGTGAAGAAGATGCAAATTGAGGCGGAAGAAAAGAAGATGCAAACTGAGGCAGAAGAAAAGAAGATGCAAATTGAGGCAGAAGAAAAGAAGATGAAAATTGAGGCAGAAGAAAAGAAGAGGCAAATTGAGGCAGAAGAGAAAAAGATGCAGATGCAACTACAAGCTGAAGAGAGGAAAATGCAATTGCAGGCAGAAGAAAAGAAAATGCAATTGCAGACTCAAGAGACAACCATACTAACTTTTAACATTCATGGCACGACACGCTAACAACAGGAGGACGACGCGCACATCATCGTTGGATTTAGTTACTTAGTTAATTAATTAATTTAGTATTGAATATGTATTATATTTCTATTGAATTATGTATATAAAATATGTTAACCTTTAATTTGTACATTTTCTACCATAATATTACAGGTATTTCCATTCATAGGCTAAATAATCTTCCTATGCAATTTTCTCTATGTAAATTATACACCATTTTTGAGTCATCGTACAAAACGTACGTATTATCTTAAAGGGAACATATCGCCTATTCCGTTTTTTTTTCTAAGGGCAATAACACTTACCTCAACTTTACTTATATATTTTAACAAATACTATTTTGAATGAAAGATGTGTGAATGACAGGGTGAATGAATTAAATGAGAGGAGCGATATACTGAGCGGACAAATTGTACGCAAAAACGTATTTATTTTAATTTGTCTGCGTCTTTCATGTAAATTGTATCACTTGTCTAAATTGTTGATACATGTTTAGTAGTTAGTTTAGTACTCTTAGTTTAGTATTTAGGATACTACATCTAAGCACCACTGCTTGGAATTCCTGATCATGCATTACACACATATGTAACGGAGTTATTGTTGCCTGTTTGAGCCCGAGACCAGATCCCCTAGAGATCCAACACGCTGACAAGTACGTATGATGTGTGTGAGTGCATGCGCACGACTGCACGCCGTCCACTGTTGAACACACCGGCACCAACAGCGTCCGGCCGTGAGATCACTTGTCTTTCCCGCTCGTCTACATCCCAGCAAATAATTAACAGATCCTGAATGTCCCAACAACAAGTAACCCCAATAATAAACCATATTCCTTGGAATCTCCTGACACGCCTGCCCACCAAACACGATGAGACGATCACAGGACATGGCCCACAGCCAGGTATGATTTCTATAATGAGTTTGTAGGAAACTACAGAAGTGCAGACATCGCGCCGACTACGTTACAACTTAATATCACCTACATATTCTCGTCAACTCCGACCACCGCTGCAAGTGCTGTTGTATGTCTTATAAAACAGCTCATTTGACCAGGAAGCCGGACTTACTGCCCAGGGAATGCCTGTCTCCTGCTGCATGATTCGCACAGTCCAGGTGTCAGGTACCGCAACTGTCAAACACTGCAAGTGTCAAACTCTGCAAGTTCCAAACACTGCAAGTGTCAAACTCTGCAAGTTCCAAACCCAACTATATATTCTCCAGTCAGAACAGAAGAGAACGACATGAATTCGAAGAATTGGAACGACTTGTCACAAACAGCGGTGACATCATGTGCCCTGATCGGAGTATATAAAATGACGCGTTCAGTCATGGACACACTGCGCGAAGCGGTATGTACACCCCAGGAGACCAATTGCCCTGTCTGCTCCGCTGCACGGGCTGGAGCACACCTTCACAGAAAGAAACATCGTCATCATCGGATACCTCGTTTGAATACACACGGCGGCACAGAAAGAACACATCTTCTCAGAATTACAAACTCTTTCGAATGCTCTCACGGCCCCGGGAAGGTTAACCCGGTCAACAAATGCCCGCAGAAGTCGGATGTGTCGGCCTAACGGCGCAAGAACGCAGCTCTGCTGTAAACAGGCACAACGCAATCACATCCGAAAAAAAACCTCCGGATGAACGAAGAAGAAGAAGAAGAATGCTCTCACAGTATTTCAAAGAAGAAGCAAATCTGTATAAACCAACAACCTCTGCATACAAAAAAGAGAAAGGAAAACAACGCAGACCACACTATTCCCACTCAGACACTTCAAGCTGACTGACAAAACTTGCTGTTTCCAAGTGGCAAACTCTGTATGTTTCACACACTGCAAGTGTCAAATTCTGAAAGTGATAAATACCGCAAATAATTCTCGTGTAGTTGGAGGAGCGGAAGTCTCCAGTTGGTGGTGCTGAGGTTCAAGCATTAATCTGCAGGTGTGTGCACCTGTCCTCAGAGACACCTCGCCTGTTGATGACGTCATCATGTCCGGGCACGACTTGTCTCAACTTCTGCATCACGTGACTAATCCTGCGTCGGTAAGAGATATCACCAGTTGACAGCCTCTGACTAATCACACCAATGGACAACCCATAACAGATGACTGCCCATCAACGGACAACCCGAAACTGATCACATCAACGGAAAAACCTGTACCAGATTCTTGTAACCGAATAACCTGTTACTGACCCATCAACGGACAACCGGCAGCTGATCCCTGCAGCAGAACCAGCCCTGTGTGCCATGTGTGAGTACATACAACAAGCAACTCCTGACGAC
Source organism: Cepaea nemoralis (assembly GCA_014155875.1). Classification (NCBI taxonomy): domain Eukaryota; kingdom Metazoa; phylum Mollusca; class Gastropoda; order Stylommatophora; family Helicidae; genus Cepaea; species Cepaea nemoralis. The sequence continues at coordinate 109,968 of JACEFZ010015059.1, forward strand.
AACAAGCAACTCATGACGACAACAAGCAACTCCTGACGACAACAAGCAACTCCTGACGACAACAAGCAACTCCTGACTACAACAAGCAACTCCTGACGACAACAAGCAGCCCCGGCATCTGACCCCTGCAGCAAGACGTGTCCATGGTAGTAGCGGAGCGGACACACGGTGCACCGCTGATTAAATATGCCTAGCTGCCCGACTTGTGCTGTCTCTGGCTTGTCTCTTGTTGTTGATGTTGCTTTTATTGATGTTGATGATGGTGATGTTCAGGTTGCTGATGTTGCTGCTGATGTTATGATTCTTTTGTTATCCTCTGCAGCTTCTCCCATGCCCCCTCTCCAACCATATTACTCATAATTAAAGACTATTGAATATAGTGACCAGCAGAATAGTGTCTTTGTAGATCAGGAAAAGGCTTTCGACAGTGTAGACAGATACAAATTATGGACCATCATTGAAGACTATGGGATACAAGGGCAACTGCTAGAAAACATCATAGCCATGTACCACTCGAGCCGAAGTGCAGTAAGAACACAAGAAGGTATATCAGATATGTTCACAGTCAATACAGGAGTGAGGCAAGGATGTGTGCTCTCTCCTCTGCTAATCAATATCTACATGGACAGAATATCCAAAGAAGCAAGTCTTGACAGAACAGATTCAGAAAATTTAGAACTCTTTACTCCAGATGAAACAACTGATTCACATGAATAAATAAACTTTTACTTACAGGCGATCAGTGCCTGTTTTACAACGATGATGGCAGACTACAAAATCATATTACTAATCTGAGTTCAACCTGCAGCAGATACAATATGAGTATAAACACAGCCCAAACCAAAGTAATGCGAGTTAGCAGATTGCTAGTTCCACTAAGAATACAGCTAAATAGCAGATCTCTGAAACAAGTTAAAGAATTCAAATATCTTGGAAGTATGATCACAGAGGATGGCAGATTGGACAGAGAAATCGAAATGACGTGTGAAAAAGCTAGTGCACTTATATATCAACTATCACCCTTACTGAAACATCCAAATATACCCATGTCCGCAAAACGACAGATAATAAACAGTATATTCACAACAACCCTATGCTACCAGCCAGACCAGCGGGTGTCTAGTCAGATTATCCCCAGACTTGCTGAATGTGTCCACAAGAGCTCCACATTGATTCACTGGAATTTGTTTGGTTCTCCTCATGAGTTCCGCATGGATTCACTGGAATTTGTTTGGTTCTCCTCATGAGTTCCGCATGGATTCACTGGAATTTGTTTGGTTCTCCTGATGAGTTCCGCATGGATTCACTGGAATTTGTTTGGTTCTCCTGCATGAGTTCCGCATGTATTCACTTGAATTTGTTTGGTTCTTCTCATGAGCTCCACATTGATTCACTGGAATTTGTTTGGTTCTCCTCATGAGCTCCACATTGATTCACTGAAATTTGTTTGGTTCTCATCATGAGCTCCACATTGATTCACTGAAATTTGTTTGGTTCTCCTCATGATTTCCACATTGATTCACTGAAATTTGTTTGGTTCTCCTCATGAGCTCCACATTGATTCACTGGAATTTGTTTGGTTCTCCTCATGAGCTCCACATTGATTCACTGAAATTTGTTTGGTTCTCCTCATGAGCTCCACATTGATTCACTGAAATTTGTTTGGTTCTCCTCATGAGCTCCACATTGATTCACTGAAATTTGTTTGGTTCTCCTCATGAGCTCCAAATTGATTCACTGAAATTTGTTTGGTTCTCCTCATGAGCTCCAAATTGATTCACTGAAATTTGTTTGGTTCTCCTCATGAGCTCCACATTGATTCACTGAAATTTTTTTGGTTCTCATCATGAGCTCCACATTGATTCAGTGAAATTTGTTTGGTTCTCCTCATGAGCTCCACATTGATTCACTGAAATTTGTTTGGTTCTCCTCATGAGCTCCACATTGACTCACTGGAATTTGTTTGGTTCTCCTCATGAATTCCGCATGGATTCACTGGAATTTGTTTGGTTCTCCTCATTAGTTCCGTATGGATTCACTGAAATTTGTTTGGTTCTCCTCATGAGCTCCACATTGATTCACTGAAACTTGTTTGGTTTTCCTCATGAGCTCCACATTGATTCACTGAAATTTGTTTGGTTCTCCTCATGAGTTCTACATTGATTCACTGAAATTTATTTGGTTATCCTCATGAGCTCCAAATTGATTCACTGAAATTTGTTTGGTTCTCCTCATGAGCTCCACATTGATTCACTGAAATTTGTTTGGTTCTCCTCATGAGCTCCACATTGATTCACTGAAATTTGTTTGGTTCTCCTCATGAGCTCCACATTGATTCATTGGAATTCGTTTGGTTCTCCTCATGAGCTCCACATTGATTCACTTAAATTTGTTTGATTCTCCTCATGAGCTCCACATTGATTCACTGAAATTTGTTTGGTTCTCCTCATGAGCTCCACATTGATTCACTGAAATTTGTTTGGTTCTCCTCATGAGCTCCACATTGATTCATTGGAATTCGTTTGGTTCTCTACAAGAGCTCCACGTGGATTCACTGGAATTTGTTTGGTTCCCGCCATGAGCTCCTGTCAGCGTGTTGGATCTCTAGGGGATCTGGTCTCGGGCTCAAACAGGCAACACTAACTCCGTTACATATAATATAGCAACATTTATTGCAGTTAGGTATACAGTGCGTTGGCGCAGTGGGTTTAACAAGCCCGCACAAATGAGTTGCATATCACAGAGGTTTAACATCACACATGATTATAACAAACATTCTAAGCAAACTATCTAGCATATGTCTATGACCCTAAATACACATGGGTCTGAACTATTAAGTCCCTCTAAGGCAGGCCCTGTTGCCTCTCCGATGTCCCGTCTGTCTCTGCCGGTTCACACGTGTCGCAATCCGACACGGGTGGTAACTCTGTCCGAGTTCCTCGTGGACCCCGCAATAGGCGGGCCACATCAGTGTCCACGGGACAGTGGACTCACTGACCAGTCCTTCGAGAAGGCTCTGGATTACTCTGGCCTTCGAGGGTCTTACTTCTTTCCCTTGGGCGGGAGTTGTAGCCCTTCGCTAGTGTCTATTAACTTATGTTGGTTTACCGTATAATGTGAGGCTGTGACAGGAGTCCCCCTCTCCCCTGATTTGATGGGTTGTTATAAGGTAATTAGTTCTGTACTAATTCTGTCACAGAATCACATAAAGTCGGTGTTTGTAGTTTGGTGGATAGTAACTTGGTAACCTACATACTGGCATCAACACTCATGTATTCTCCCATACACCACTTCTCTGATTTGCTGAAGAGGTCTCTCTCTCCTGTGTCCTTAAAAATGCTTATCTGACCGAAGTTACGTGACGTTTACTAGTTGTTTCTACAACCCGTCCTTCTCAAAGTATCCTACTGATACCAAGATAATTAACCTCTGTATTAGAGAGGATTAACAAGACAAAAGTCTTGGCTAATTAAGTACACCTTCAAATCTTGTTCTGTGTGTGCATTTCAATACACTTTTACTCTCGTATGTTGTATAATGCTGAATATGTAGTTACGCTGTTATTTTATCCCATCTGACTACATGTGTCCCTGTTGGCTTGTTAGTGTGTTGACTAATAAGTTGCTGCTTCTAATAAAGTGACTGCATTTTAATTGATAGTGTTCAGTTTTGAGTTTTGTGTAAAGTGTGTGCTGAATGTGTGGCTTATCTCCAAGCGTCACGAGTTGGGATATCCTTAATCATGAATTACTCCAATGTGTGTAATGCATGATCAGGCATTCCAAGCAGTGGTGCTTAGATGTAGTATCCTAAATACTAAACTAAGAGTACTAAACTAACTACTAAACATGTATCAACAATTTAGACAAGTAATACAATTTACATGAAAGACGCAGACAAATTAAAATAAATACGTTTTGCGTACAATTTGTCCGCTCAGTATATCGCTCTCTCATTTAATTCATTCACCCTGTCATTCACACATCTTTCATTCAAAATAGTATTTGGTTAAAATATATAAGTAAAGTTGAGGTAAGTGTTATTGCCCTTAGAAAAAACGGAATAGGCGATATGTTCCCTTTAAGATAATACGTACTTTTTGTACGATGACTCAAAAATGGTTTATAATTTACATAGAGAAAATTGCATAGGAAGATTATTTAGCCTATGAATGGAAATACCTGTAATATTATGGTAGAAAATGTACAAATTACAGGTTAACATATTTTATATACATAATTCAATACAAATATAATACATATTCAATACTAAATTAATTAATTAACTAAGTAACTAAATCCAACGATGATGTGCGCGTTGTCCTCCTGTTGTTAGCGTGTCGTGCCATGAATGTTAACAGTTAGTATGGCTGTCTCTTGAGTGTTGTAGTCGACGTAGTTCTGTTTCGGCTGTTTGCAAAGTCTCTTAGCAACAGCAAGTATGGAATGTTCTCAATGTCGAGTATAAAGTGTTCTTAATGCTTTCATGATCAATGTCAGTTCACTGGTTGAAATCATTTCACAGATAATGTCTCTCGCTCGGATTGTTCCTAGAGCTTTGGTAATTGGTAGTATAGTTCTCAAAGTTTCACGTTCGTGGGTGTTATACGTAACCTATTCACTGGGGTGTTATTACTTTTAAATGAAAGTTCTCTAGCAGGTGTAGAGTTACACTGTTCTATGCCACAGAATAAAATATCACAGTTTCTGGTATGGCGAATGGTCAATGTGCCAAATGTTATTCTGCTGGCGCATTCGTTTGCCGCGATAAAATATCAGCTATAATGTTATCAGTGCCTCTGATATGGCGGATTTCGAAGTCGAAATCTTGGAGAAGAAGACACCATCTTTGCAAACGATGGTTTTTCGGAACACCTTGCTTAAGCACCAACAATGGCGAATTATCGGTGAGTACAACAAAGTGGGCACCCAAGAGGAACTTAGATAATCTGAGCATACAAAATAATAGACTTAATGCCTCCAATTCCACCGTAGAATAATGGATCTCTGCTTTCTTCAGCTTACGGCTTACGTAGAGAATTGGGTGTCTCACTCCTTCCACTTCTTGCATTAAACATCCTCCAATTGCGATAGCACTCGAATCTGTGGTCAAAATAAAGGGTAAATCTATGTTTGGTAATCGTAATACTGGTGGATTAGAAAAAATGCATTTCAATCTGCATATTGCATCCTCTAAGCGGGTACTTTTACAAAATTTGTCTGGATGATCTTTTGTCAACATATTAGAAAAAACTGATGTAAGTTCTGCTCAGTTTGGTATAAACTTAGCATAATAGTTTATAAGACCTAATAAACTTCTAATTTGTTTCTTTGTAGTAGGAACTTCTAGATTGAGAATTTTCGAAACAATTTTATCATCTGTCAACAGTTTGCCTTCAGAAATTCTATGACCAAGGAAGTCTATTTGTTTATAGCCTATTTCAACCTTGGAAGGTTTGATAGTAAGTCCAAAAAGAAAGATTTGGTTGAAGACTTGTTGGAGTGTAAGTAAGTGAGAAGTCATATTAGAAGAATGAATGCATATATCATCAATATAAGCTTGCACGTCTTTAATTCCGTGCAATAGCAACCTAGTTAATCTAACAAATGTGGCGGGAGCGTTCTTGAGACCAAATGGAAGATATCTCCATTCGTACAAACCAAGAGGTGTTGCGAATGCTGTTATATGTCTAGAAGAAGGGTGTAGTGGTACTTGCCAATAACCTTTCGCTAAATCAACCTTCGAAAATAAGGATGATTGAGACATATTCAAAATGAGGTCTTCACAGCTGTTCATTGGCTCCGCATCTGTTGTGGTTATTCTATTTAATCATCTATAGTCTATGCACAAACGAATCGTTTGGTCCTTCTTTTTCACCAGGACAATCGGTGAAGAATATTGAGACATAGATTTCTGAATTATTCTATTTTTCTCTAAATCCAAAATTTCTTTGTCTAAATTTGCTCTATAATGTAGAGGAATAGAATATGGTCTACATTTGACCGGTGTCAGATCTGTCAACACAATTGAATGTGTTATTTTGTCAGTCCGTCCAGGTTTGTTAGAGAAGATAGATTTATAATCGTCAAGGAGAGACAAAATGTCTTGTCGCTGCTGTTGTGTCAAAGTGTCAGAGATTTGTATGTCCTTTATACTACCGTCGTCATTCATAATCGGTACTGGAATTTCAGTATTGTCTACGTCTGTCTGATTTATTACAGATGCTACTGTTTGTAAATTGTCCTCAATGTCATTGTCGTCGTCGTCGAGATTAATCGTTGTCAATATGTCGTCACATTGGTCGTCGTTGTCGTTATTCCATATTGTCGGTAATGTAAATATGTCTTCGTCGTCTTTGTTGTCGTAAGAGTGCGTCGTTAACGATGCTTCGTTTGTCGAGGTGTCATTCAGTTGGGTAATTGTCGTTTCGTTTCTGTCATCAGTTAGCTGCGTCTGCTTACTCGTGTCACTGTCCTCTCTAGCATAGTATGGTTTTAACATATTTACATGGAATATTTTCAACTTTCCATTCAAAGAAATTTCGTAATCAACTTCCGAAATTCTTCTAACAATTTTAAACGGTCCCTGCCAAGAGGTTGATAGCAAATCTCTCTTGTCAGGTAGCAATAGTAAAATATCCTGATCTGGTTTTAATACAATTGTTTTTGCACCTTTGTTGGCGTACTGCCTGTACCTAAAACCTTTCTCCTGTAATGATGTTCTGGCCAGTATACAGGATCGTATGATTTTGTCTCTGGTGTCAGTGACTAAATCATAGGTGGAAATTGGCAGTTGGATATTTACAGGTTGTGATATGATATCTTTGTAAATAGTGAGAGGTCCTCTTGGGTTCGCTCCATATATCAATTCGAAAGGAGAGAACCCTGTGCTTGATTGTGGGACTTCTCTATATGCGAACAGCACCGCTGGGAGAAGTATATCCCAATCGGCTGGATTTTCAGCTGTCACTTTGGATAGCATATGTTTCAGGTCCCCATTTAGTTTCTCGCAGACACCATTACAGACAATAAATGTAACACCTGTAGGAAATTCCAACTTGACACAACATTGCTATGCGGCCACACGATCCCTATTTCTAATGAAATGGCCAACGCTGCCTTATCATCTACAGGCAAGCTAAATTTCTCAACAGGGTTTGTAAATAACAAAAAGTGCACATTAATTCGTGATTCCGGCGCAACGCTCTGTGGAATTAAGAAAACATTAATCAACGACAAAGACTACACACACAAACACGTAACTTGTCGCACATTCTCAGGCACCATCGAAAAATACCCCCTTGCTCTTGTCGAAATTCGAACACCGTTCATATCAGGACTAGTATTGTGCGCAGTACTAGAAAATCCTGTCGCTGAAATTATACTTGGGAACCTGCCCAACATACGATCTTGCTCTGAAAAGGAAATCAGAGATTGGGAGCAGAAAAACGGTATCCAGCACCCAAACAGCGATTCTAAAGAGAAACACCACTCGTGCTTGTCTCAAACTGCCAAAAGCACAAGGGAGACAACCAATGAAGTAATTCAGAAAGAATTCACCGAGGTGCATAATGCAGGGGCGGTTGAATCTGACAGTGATACGACCAACTTAAAACCTCGAATTGAGGATGCCAGCGATCCACAAATTACCAAGCCTGTAGATGTGCAACAACACACACAACACACGAATGCAATAACACGACAGACAACTCACAAAACCCACACCGACCAACTGCAGGAGTCACTAGAAATTGTATCACCAAACACTACCATCACTAATTTTGGAGAAGAACAGAAAGCAGATCCTACACTTTCACAGTATTTTAGGTTAGTAGGACTTAAACCAAAATTAACTAAAAATGCGTCGTGGACATTTAGATTAAAGAACAATGTGCTGACTAGATTATACATCAGAGATCAGACCACGATACAGCAAGTAGTTCTACCTCAAGCACATCGTGAAAAAGTACTAAAGATAGCCCATGATTCACCTTTCGGAGGTCATATGGGTTACGAAAAGACTAGAGCTAGAGTCCTGACCCAATTTTATTGGCCGAAATTTTGCCAAGACATAAAAACCTATTGTAGATCATGTGATATATGTCAGAAACTGGTGAAAAAGGGGAAAAACCCTACGGCAGAAATTCAATCAACCACAACTGCCTCGAGGCCATTTCAAATCGTGGCAGTTGATCTAGTAGGTCCGTTAAACCACATCTCAAGCAAAGGGAATAGATATATTTTTACTCTTATTGATCTATGTACGAGATGGCCAGAAATGATTCCATTAAAATCTATCTCCTCTAAGGATGTGACGGACGTATTGTTAAATATATTCTCCCGTTTTGGCTTCCCGGAGAAAATAATTTCAGATAGAGGAACCCAGTTCATATCGAATGCCACTCAGTCGGTAACTAAGTTACTAGGCATAAAGCAATGTTTCACCAGTCCCTATCGACCGGCCGCAAATGGTATCTCTTCTTTATAACCTAATTTCATACCTAACTCAATACATTTTTCTAACGTAGACATCTTGTCTTTTACTTGTTGGTAATTTTACTGAAGTTAAATCCCTTAGAAAAATGTTGGGGAGTAGAAAATTTAGTTATCTCCCTTATTGTTTACATGAGCAAATACAAATGCAAAGTTACATTGGTTACAAAGTTATGAATATACATACAAATCAATGCAAAGCAAAAATGTTACATGGATGGATGGTGATAAGTACCGCTTATGGGCATGATATGAAACTTATCTTATATTCCCTGAACTTGCGAATGTTGTCTTGCTACTCTCGCCACTGTTGGATAGGTTACATAGGTTACATACACCACAATTCGCGGAACAATCTGCTCGTAGAATGAGAAAATATTAGTAACAGTCAAATGTCACAGTCATGTCAAATTTTTATAGTATTAACATCATTGAGAGATTATCTGCAGAGGGACTCATATTAATACTAGTTCATCACTAGATAGCTGCAAAGTTATTAAACTTGTTCAGAAATCAATTTGATATCATTTACTTAATGTTTTTACTTGGCAATCAATAGCCGTCTGAACGTAAAGCTTATGCCAAAACCGGAGATTAGCCCCCAAAAAGCCTGTCAGCGTGTTGGATCTCTAGGGGATCTGGTCTCGGGCTCAAACAGGCAACACTAACTCCGTTACATATAATATAGCAACATTTATTGCAGTTAGGTATACAGTGCGTTGGCGCAGTGGGTTTAACAAGCCCGCACAAATGAGTTGCATATCACAGAGGTTTAACATCACACATGATTATAACAAACATTCTAAGCAAACTATCTAGCATATGTCTATGACCCTAAATACACATGGGTCTGAACTATTAAGTCCCTCTAAGGCAGGCCCTGTTGCCTCTCCGATGTCCCGTCTGTCTCTGCCGGTTCACACGTGTCGCAATCCGACACGGGTGGTAACTCTGTCCGAGTTCCTCGTGGACCACGCAATAGACGGGCCACATCAGTGTCCACGGGACAGTGGACTCACTGACCAGTCCTTCGAGAAGGCTCTGGATTACTCTGGCCTTCGAGGGTCTTACTTCTTTCCCTTGGGCGGGAGTTGTAGCCCTTCGCTAGTGTCTATTAACTTATGTTGGTTTACCGTATAATGTGAGGCTGTGACAGCTCCACGTTGGTGACTCAATCATACCATTTAAGTCCCTGTATTCTGCGTACGCTGCGAGTAATTAATATTCGTTATTTATTCCATCCATCCATCATGTGCCATGCCGATAAGAGAGGGCGGTCATGTTTGCCATCTCACTCAATCACCAGAGTCGTGGATCAGCTCCGTGTTCCTGTCTCGACCATGCCACAAGGCCAAGCTATCCAGGTATTTACTTCTCGGTCTTCCCCTTGGTCTCTTCCTTTCGATCTTACCAGTTGTCACCAAGTTCTCCAGTTCATTTCTTCTCATAACCTACCCACACAATTTTGACTGTCTACGTCTAATTCATGACTACTCTCGTCCTGCCGGTCTCCCTGGCGAAGAAGTTAACTACTTTCTCCGTAATCCCGTATATCCACGTGAGGAACACAGTTGTGCGAGATTCGACAGCGGATCGCGTCGCGTTGGTTACTTACGGGGTACGTGAGCTGGTCGCACAGAAAGCAATGGCAAACTACTGAGCGTAATCTTGCCAAGAACATCAACAATAGCTCAAAATGCTGGTGTTGACTGCAACGTCCTGTAAGGGATATGCAGCTTAATTTAAAAAAAAAAAAAACTCGTCCTGGCGATATGATTATCTATACCGATGGCTGATAGTTGGCAGCTAAACTGATAGTTGACAACTAAACTGATAGTTGAGAGCTAAACTGATAGTTGAGAGCTAAACTGATATTTGACAGCTAAACTGATAGTTGACAACTAAACTGATAGTTAGAGCTAAACTGATAGTTGACAGCTAAACAGCTAAGCTGATAGTTGACAGCTAAACAGCTAACATGATAGTTGACAACTAAATTGATAGTTGACAGTTAAACTGATAGTTGACAGCTAAACTGATAGTTGACAGCTAAACTGATAGTTGACAGCTAAATTGATAGTTGACAGTTAAACTGATAGTTGACAGCTAAACTGATAGTTGAGAGTTAAACTGATAGTTGACACTTAAACTGATAGTTGACACCTCAACTATTAGTAGACAGCTAAATTGATAGTAGACAGTTAAACTGATAGTTGACAGCTAAACTGTTGGTTGACAGCTAAACTGATAGTTGACACCTCAACTATTAGTAAACAGCTAAATTTATAGTAGACAGTTAAACTGATAGTTGACAGCTGAACTGTTGGTTGATAGCTAAACTGATAGTTGACAGCTGAACTGTTGGTTGACAGCTAAACAGCTAAACTTATAGTTGGCAACTAGACAGCTAAATCGATAGTTGACAACTAAACAATCAGTCTACTGGCAAGATGTATTATGCATCTGCTACCGGCAGGATGTATCAACCCCCATCAACAACATGATGTATCAACCCATCTACTAGCAGAGTGTATCAACCCAATTTCAGGTAAGATGTATCAATCCATCTACAGGAAAGATGTATTATCCATCTGCTACTGGCACGATATATCAACCCATCTACTACCGGCAGAATGTATCAACCCTTCTACCGGCAGGATGTATGAACCAAATTTCATGTAGGATGTATCAATTCATCTACAGACAAGATGTATTATCCTTCTGCTACCGGCAGGATGTATCAACCCAATTTCCGACAGGATGTATCAATCCATGGCTAGGTGTGATGTTTCGAGTGATACCATGGTTTGTAACATCTAGTGTATTAGGGTGTGGCGCTTCGGTTTGCACTGGGTATTATAATTTCTGAAGTTTAAGTGGGTGTGCTGTTTTGGATATCGAAAGAATCAGATACCTTAAAATCATGACAACAGTTTTGTTGTTGTCCTTAAGCTTCTATTATTGGCTCTAGCCCAAGGTAGACATATACTACTACAGTCAATAAATCTAAACATCAAAGGATGAAGACAACATGATGCGATTTACAGACACATTGTATGTGCATGTGTGGACAGACAAAAAGTGTAGTATAAAGAGTGTATGAAAAGGATAAAAGAAATATACAACTATTTCCTAATGAATGCGTCGGCAACCTGCGGCATGCCTGCCAAGCGTGGCACGTGAAACGATTGTCAATGGCACGTTGAGTGAATTGTAATACAATACATACTTTCATTAACAAACTGGATTTTTCATTAAAGAGAAGCATACAATTAAGTTAAAGGTATTTTGTTGTTACATCCCTTCAAACCCGAAAGTTGTAGACATTGGTGGTAAGAATGTGCGATCTGATGCAAAGTCAGTGAGCATCTGGCACACATGGCTGCCCATGTCGAAGTTCAGTTTCCTTGTTATCGTTCCCCTCTTTCCCCGCCACCCCTAACGTCAACTATATAGTTTTCTTGTCTGTCGCATGCTCACACTAGTAGTCCGTTGGCAGTAACTCAAAATGTTGGTGTTGCTATTAAATAATACAGTATCGTTAAAGTCACCGAATGGGACAAAACTTCATACACACTCCTTTTAAGACTTTTGGACAAACAAATATGGACGGACACGCTGGGTAGCTTTAATCCACTTCCTCGGCTCAACTTTAAAACAAGGTTTGCTGACCCCTGTCCTAAAATGCAGTAGAGTAGATCATACAGACAGAACCCAACGCAAAGAGGGATCTTTCATACAGCCAGACAAATCAACTATGTAAAATGAAATAGTATATCTACCAGGGCGACTGAAGGGAAGAACATCAATATGTCCAATGTAGTGCTTCAGAAAAGGATGTTAGCTTGTCAAGAAGACACAGAGAATGGGAAGCACGGCCACTTGAAGAGTCACAGAAACACACAGACAACGACCAGAAGAACAGACATACATTGTCACTGGAAGAATCACAGAAACACCTAGACTACGACCAGAAGAACAGACAAACATTGTCACTTGAAGAATCACAAAAACACCCAGACAATGGGCAGAAGAACAGACAAACATTTTCACTGGAGAATCACAGAAACACCCAGACAACCACCAGGAGAACAGACAAACAGCTGTCACTTAAAGAATCACAGAAACACTCTGACAACGACCAGGAGAACAGAATAACACTGTCACTTAAAGAATCACAGAAACACCCAGACAACGACCAGGAGAACAGAAAAACACTGTCACTTAAAGAATCACAGAAACACCCAGACAACGACCAGAAGAACAGACAAACGTTGTCACTGGAGAATCACAGAAACACCCAGACAAAGACCAGGAGAACAGACAAACAGTTCAGTCTTTCAAGGATTCCCTGGGTGTAACGGTTAAGAAGTTGTGCTGATAATGCCATATGCGCAGTCGGACAGGGTTCGATGCTAACTCTCACTATCTATCTCTCTCCCCTATTCCCCCTCTCTCTTGTTTTCCTCACTTTATTAATTCCGCTCTCATCCTCCTATTTTGACCCTTCACTCTCCCTTTCTCTTTATTTCACTCTCTCTTTATTTCTCTTTCCCTCCTCCTCTCCCCCTCTCTCTGTTTCTTTTCTCTCTTTATACCTCCCCCTTCCCCTTCCCACATTCTCTCTCTCCCTTCCCCACTCTCTTTACTCCCCCATTTCTTCCTCTCTCCCCCTCTTCTATCTATCTATCTATCAATCTATCATCATCTATCTATCTATCTATCTATCTATCTATCTATCTATCTATCTATCTATCCATCCATCCATCCATCCATCCATCCATCCATCCATCCATCCATCTATCTATCTATCTATCTATCTATCTATCTATCTATCTATCTATCTATCTATCTATCTGTGTGTCTGTCTGTCTGTCTGTCTCTCTGTCTGTCTCTCTGTCTGTCTGTCTGTCTCGTGGATCACCTCTGTGTTCCTGCCTCGACCATGCTGCCATGTTAATTCCCACGTTCAAGCGCTAATTAAACAAACAGCGAAAAAAGTCTACCAACTCGCCAAAATTAAAAACTTCCTTGATGAGGACACAAGGAAACTATTCTATACTTCTCATATACAGACACACTTTGACTACTGCTCGACAATCTGGGACGGTTGTTCTAATTCAAACACCAAGCGACTTTACTCACTCCAGAAACGGGCCATGAGTCTAATTTATAGCAAACATTTATCTGACAATCCTAGCCTGTATAAAAGCCTTCAGTTACTACCACTCCGCAAACGCATGCTTTTCAATAAAGCTAAACTAATTCACAAAATCCTGCATCGGAATGCCCCAAATTACCTTTGGCCATTGGTTAAATATAATGCTAGGCACAGTAAACGTTTAAATATATTACACATTTCAAAGCCTAAGATTGACTTATACAAAACAAGCTTAACGTACTCTGCAGCTCAGCTGTGGAACAATCTTCCACAAGAAATCAAAAGACATCACCAATCCCTATTCATATAATCGCAAATTATTCGAACACTATCTCAGTACGGATTACCTTCCCCCTTAATAATAGAGATAATAATAATAATAACAAAACCATAGTATAACAGCCAGTCCCGTTTTGGTAGGCCAGTATATTCCACATGGCTAATAACAAGTGTCAGACCATTATCTAATATTACTGAGTAGTGTAGTTTTGATGTTCGCATTTTGCCCATGCCTTTATAATGCATATCTTTTATATTGTTGCTGTTCTCTGTTAGCCTTGAATGGTGTGTGAATAAAATAATGTATGAAGGAGAGTGAGAGAAGGGCAGAATGTTAGACAGGCCTGCGTGCCCAATTCTTAACCCTTTGAATATAAAGTTTTTTCGTTCGTTCGTTCGTTCGTTCGTTCTGTCTGTCTGTCTGTCTGTCTGTCTGTCTGTCTGTCTGTCTGTCTGTCTGTCTGTCTGTCTGTCTGTCTGTCTGTCTGTCTGTCTGTCTGTCTGAAGTATTTACTCATCTCATTAATTCATTGTCCATTGGCACCTTTCCGTCTTGACAGACGATAGTTTTGTACATTGTGCTTCAAAAAGGCTTAATAACTGTCATATGGCAATAACTACGATCCATCGCGGTGGCGAGTGTGGCTGGTAAGGCCAATTCTTGCTGCAAATGTTTGCCCACAGTAGGTGCATGTGAAAACATGGTCATTTCCACCATTTTGCATCATCTTACGTCTCTCACGCTCTGTGTGTGCTTTATCTGCAATCATTTTCTCCTTTGTCTTTATTCCATTTCTGATAGTTGCCCTCCATGCAACACGTTCAGCGGCGACGTGCTCCCATTGTGCATTATCAATGCCTGTATCAATCATGTCCCGCTTACACACATCTTTGTATCGTAGTAGAGGCCGACCCTGAGATCTCCTACCCGTCTGTAATTCACCAAAAAAGATGTCCTTTGGTATTCTACCATCATCCATCCTCCTAACGTGTCCTATCCATCTAAGTCTACGAAGACTGAGCATGGAATACACCGTCACACAACCTGATCTTTCCAATACTTCAGCATTTGTGATTTTGTCTTGCCACTTAATACCAAGTATTCTTCGCAGACACCGCATATGAAAGCTGTTTAAACGTTTCTCTTGGCGTGAGTAAGTTGTCCAGGTTTCACTGCCATAAAGAAGAGTACTAAGGACACAGGCTTGGTAGACGAAGACTTTTGTTTTGGCAGTAAGCTTCCTGTTCTCCCAGACTCTTTTTGCTAACATGTTCATTGTTGTTGCTGCCTTGCCAATCCTGATGTTGATGTCCTGATCGAGGGATAATTTGCTATTTACCTCTGATCCAAGATAAAAGCCTGGGCTAAAATAAAGAAACCATGTGTTGCCCATGCAGCATGATCCCTCTCTCGGCCTGCCTAGTACACTCCAGAGGAAAGTTAACACCTATACATCTGGAACAAGACAAGCTGCAGAAGCTGCCGGATCAGCAAAGCAATGCTCTAACTGTCCGCCTGTCGGAGCTTCGATCCTAGACCAGCTCCTAACCAAGGCTTAGGGCCTGGTCTGCCCTGCCATGACTTATTTTGTCTTTGGGTTGCATTTCCTCGCACCAGGATAAGGCTAGTACCCTCCCAATTGCACTCTTCCGCCCGAAGCCGTTGGCACAATGTGGGGTGTCGGGTTTGGTAAGCGCCGCCCAACATTCGGCGCTGACAGAAAGCAGGTAGTACCGTCTACTGTCATACGGTAGCTCAGTCATATCTGACTAAGACCTGACTCCTAAAAAACAATAACTCATCAGGACTAGATGGAATCAGTACTCGGATCCTTCGCTATGCTGCACCGTTGATCTGCGAGTCACTAACTTTTATATACAATCAATATCTCACCAAATGTAACTTCCCATCAGCCTTTAAAATCGCTAAAGTGTATCCTCATTTAAAAGCTGATTCATTAGACGATTGTATCATGAGTAATTATAGGCCAATTTCTATATTATCCTCACTATCCAAACCGCTAGAAAAGCACATCCACAAAACAACACTAGAGCACTTAGTTCGCCACAAACTAATAGCTGACAGTCAGTCAGGATTTCGGCCAAAATATTCCTGTCAAACGGCCCTAACAAAAATTATAGAAAACTGGCATCAAAATATTAACAACAATACTCTATGTGGAACGATGTTTATAGACTTTAGAAAAGCATTCGATATGATACATCACACTATCCTAATTAAAAAACTAGAAACAATGAAAGTAAGCTTTAATCCATCCATCCATCATGTGCCATGCCGGTAAGCGTGGGCGGTCATGTTCTGCCATCTCACTCGATCACCAGAGTCGTGGATCAGCTCCGTGTTTCTGTCTCGACCATGCCACAAGGCCAAGCCATCCAGGTACTTGCTTCTAGGTCTTCCCCTTGGTCTGTTCCCCTCGATCTTACCAGTTGTCACCAAATTCTCCAATCCATTTCTTCTCATAACATGCCCAACAAATTTTGACTGTCTACGTCTAATTTCTCTAATCAATTTACGATCTTCATTTGTTTCTTGAAGGACTTGTTCATTGGTCTTTCTGGCTGTCCACGGTATTCTTTGCATTTTCCTCAGAAACCACATCTCTACAGCCATCAGATGTTTTTCAGCCTGACTGCTCATTGTCCACGCTTCACATCCATATAAAAGTACAGGTTCAATGAAGCATCTCAACACTCTTTTTCTCGTTTCAATTGACATCTTTTTATTGGTCAATATGTTTTTCATCTTGCTAAAGGCTACTTTTGCCATGGCGATTCTTGTTCTAATCTCTTCAAGGCATCTCCCATCAGATGTTATTATTGTTCCGAGATAATTGTACCTGCTCACTTGTTGAAGCATATTCCCATTTACTTGTATATTACATTGTGGTATTTCGTCCTTCCTAGTGACGACCATAATCTGTGTCTTTTTACAATTTAATTCTAACCCTAGTTGTTCACTGTGTGTAACAATCGCATCTACTAAATTTTGCAGGTCCTGTTCATTGTCTGCAATCAAGACTGTATCATCTGCATATCTAATGTTATTGATGCATCGTCCCCCAATGTTGATTCCTTCCATATCTTCAATATTTCTGAAAATACTTTCACTGTACAGGGAAAACAGATCTGGAGACATTACACATTCCTGTCTCACACCCCTTTTAATAGGCTGATATTGGCTTACTTCATTATCAACTCTTATGGCAGCTTGTTGTTTCCAATATATGTTTTTTACAAGTCTAAGATCTTTTCCATCAATTTGTAGATCTTCAAGCATCCTTATCATGTTGACATGTCTCACTTTATCAAAAGCCTTTGTGTAGTCAATAAAGCAAAGGTGTAGATCTTTGTTTACTTCTATAGAACGTTCGATTATGTTTCTCAGTATATACACAGCATTTACTGTACCCTTGCCTTCCACAAACCCACATTGTTCTTCTCCTATTTCAGGTTGTATTTTCCTCCTAACTCTTTGCATGATAATTCTTAGCAAAATCTTCGTGATGTGACTCATTATACTTATTGTTCGATGTTGATCACATTCCAAGGCTCCTGATTTCTTTGGGATTGCAATAAATACAGAATTACAAAGCTTTAATATAGTGACATTAATAAACTCATTTTTATTAGACAGAAAACAAGTCGTATCACACAATAAATCTCTATCCCGAGCCATTACCATTAATACTGGAGTACCACAGGGGTCTATACCTGGCCCTCTGTTATTTGCCATTTATATAAATGATCTTCCCTTATATCTGTCGCCGTCCTGCGATCTATTTGCAGACGACTGCACAGTATATACAAACGCTGTTGATCGTAATGTGTTAGAATTATCCTTGCAACAGGAAATAAATAGTGTAGTTAAGTGCAGTCATGCAAACCGCATGCAAATTAACATTTCTAAAACTAAATCTATGTTAATAAGAACTAGGCAAAGACGTCACACTCTAAACTCGCAGAGAACTCTTCAGCTGCACATTGGTAACACGCCTATAGAAAGTGTAACCGAGCACAAGGCACTGGGTCTTATCATAGATCAACATCTATCCTTCAATTCCCATGTTCATGCTCTAGTTAAACAAATAGCCAAAATAGTATACCAACTTGCCCAAATTAAAAATTTCCTCGACGAAAACACAAGAAAGATATTTGATACTTCCCACATAAACACAATCTGGGATGGATGCTCCAAATCAATAATAAAACACCTTTATTCACTCCAGAAAAGGACAGTGCGTTTAATCAATGGTGATAAGCTTACAGCCAATTCTAACCTACATGAACGTCTTCAGTTACTGCCACTCCACAAATGCCTACTTTTTAATAAGGCTAAACTAATTCACAAAATCCTATTTCAAAATGCCCCAAGCTACATTTGGCCATTGTTTAAATATAATGCAAGACATAGCGAACGACTAAATATACTCCATGTCCCTAAACCTAGGATAGATTTATTTAAAATAAGCTTAGCATACTCTGCCACTCAATTGTGGAACAATCTTCCACAAGAAATCAAAGACACCGCCAATCATTATACATACAGTCGCAACCTGTTTGAACACTACCTCAGGACAGACTACTTGCCCCCTTAAAAAAAGAAAACAGCAACAAAGACAATAATAATGGTAAATTATCTCGAATGACAACTAGCCACAAAAAAAACAACAACAACAACAACAACATTCCCATATGTGTGGCACGTTACACCCACCTTGGGTATTCATGATGCCCATGTTAAACATTGCCTCAACGAGTCATGTATTATTGATTATTTTGCATGTGTTTTAATGCTTATTGTTCTTTTGTTGTCAAAGAATTGCTTCATAAGAGATGTTGAATGAAAGAATGTATGAAAGGAAATAGAGAAGAAGGGCAGAATGTCAGACGGGCCTGCCTGCTCAATTATTAACCCTTGGAAAATAAAGATTTACTACTTAATCTATCTATCTATCTATCTATCTATCTATCTATCTATCTATCTATCTATCTATCTATCTATCTATCTATCTATCTATCTATCTATCTACCTATCTATCTATCTATCTATCTACTGCTCTCTCTCTCTCTCTCCCCCCCCCCCCCCGTCCCTCTCGACGTCTGTCTCCCACGGGTCACCCTTTCATCCAGAAACAACAAAGTACAGACCTGGTTGACAGACCGCCCGTCCCTAGATCTGCTGAGTCGTGATCCCATCATGCTCAGCGCCTTCCGTCTAGACCGCAGGCTAACTGACCGGAGATGAAACCTACCGGACGTTGACGCAGCGCCTGGCATGGTCGTCGTTCTGTTGAGAAATACATCTTCCTACAAATCGTAAAGCTTAGTAAAGTAAAGTAGTGTAGTGTAGTGAAGTGTAGTGTAGTGTAGTTTAGAGTAGAGTAGAGTAGAGCAGAGCAGAGCAGAGTAGAATAGAGTAGAGTAGAGTAGAGTAGAGTAGAGTAGAGTAGAGTAGAGTAGAGTAGAGTAGAGTAGAGTAGAGTAGATTGTTATGCGTATGTCCTATACAGGACGTTGCGAACAACCCCAACCCCCAGCTTAATTTTCTAGACAATTGTAGGTTCAGCAGTTTGCCATTGATTTTTGAACGAGAAGTTAACGCTGAAGCCCAACAGACCGGTGTATAGAATGAACCCCGTACCCCGCCGTCAGCGCGGCAAATACAGTGTGTAATCTTTGCTTCCCGCCACAAGACTTGTTGTGTATATGACAGACACTACAGATACAGCAGTCTCCTCCACTCAGCAAGGTGGCATATGGGAGTCAACAAGGTGGCATGTAGGAGTCAGCAAGGTGTCATGTGGGAGTCAGCAAGATGTCATGTGGGAGTCAACAAGGTGTCATGTGGGAGTCAACAAGGTGGCATGTAGGAGTCAACAAGGTGGCATGTAGGAGTCAACAAGGTGGCATGTAGGAGTCAGCAAGGTGTCATGTGGGAGTCAGCAAGATGTCATGTGGGAGTCAACAAGGTGTCATGTGGGAGTCAACAAGGTATCATGTGGGGGTCAGCAAGGTATCATGTCGGGGTCAGCAAGGTGTCATGTGGGGGTCAGCAAGGTGTCATGTGGGGGTCAGAAAAGTGCCATGTACGAGTCAGCAAGGTGTCATGTAGGAGTCAACAAGGTGTGCTGTATGAGTCAGCAAGGTGTGCTGTAGGAGTCAGCAGGGTGTCATTTAGGAGTCAGACAAGTGCCATGTAGGAGTCAGCAAGGTGTCATGTAGGAGTCAACAAGGTGTGCTGTATGAGTCAGCAAGGTGTCATGTATGAGTCAGCAAGGTGTGCTGTAGGAGTCAGCAAGGTGTCATGTATGAGTCAACAAGGTGTCATGTAGGAGTCAGACAAGTGCCATGTACGAGTCAGCAAGGTGTCATGTAGGAGTCAGACAAGTGCCATGTACGAGTCAGCAAGGTGTCATGTAGGAGTCAACAAGGTGTGCTGTAGGAGTCAGCAATGTGTGCTTGTAGGAGTCAGCAATGTGTGCTGTAGAAGTCAGTAAGGTGTGCTGTTATTACCTATTAAGGGATATAATGCTCATAAGGAAAGGAAACAGAAAACAGTGTAACGTGTTGTACACGAGTCACTGTAACAACAGTGTCTTTTCTAGTTTCAGTCACAGAGCAACTATATGATAACATGGAAAAGAAGAAGAAGAAGAAGAAGAAGAAGAAGAAGAAGAAGAAGAAGAAGAAGAAGAAGAAGAAGAAGAAGAAGAAGAAGAAGAAGAAGAAGAAGAAGAAGAAAGCGTATTTAACTTATCTTATCAACACAATTTAGCCCCGAGAATATATATGTTAAAACACTGACCAAGTATTAGCACAGCATTAAGCTAACAAAAGAAGAATAGGAAGCACAGCAATAAGATGAATGATGGGACTTCATCACGACTCTCGTTACTTACCTCAACCATCAATCGCTTTTAACTCCAGCACCAATCGTCGCTTGCCAGCTTGTGAAGTTATCTGACAACTCTCACACAAATAAACCACCTGCAAATTATGTTATCCCAGATGCCAACTTGCCGAGAATGAAACCCTTCAACGGTCTCTTCTGTTCAAACTACAAGATAGTCGTCATTAATTTCCCATTGTCTGAGAACACAATATCCTATTCACATGCTACATTTTTCTTAATGCTGACTTTATCCCATTGTTTGTATTAGAATACACCGCTTCGTGATCGACAACTCCCGCAGATACCCGTAAAGCATGTTCATTATACAGTTATAATACTTCCATTCTAAGGTTCTTGGTGACTCTGATTTGTTTCATTGTACCCGATTCTGTCTTTTGTATTGATTGTATTCTTTCGTAGATGCCCATTTTTATTTAATCTTTTTATACTTCATGCTGTGTGGCGTTGTGTTCTTTTCACTAACCCTATGTCTCGTGAGCCGTCTCCATGGCGAAGGCGTTAACGACTTTCTCCGTAATCCCGTATATCCACGTGAGGAACACAGCTGCGCGAGATTCGGTGAGCCGGTTGCTCAGAAAGCAATGCAAACTACTGAGCGTAATCTTGCCAAGAACATCAACAGCAGCTGAAAAATGTTGGTGTCGACTGCAACGTCCTGTAAGGGATATGCAACTTTGGAGAAAAAAAATGTCTCGTATGCTGCCAATAGTTTTGGATGCTGATATTTCTCCATGCCATGATGTCAAACTGTCCAGCATCTTCTCTCCTGGTCTCCCCTGCTTCTCCTCCTCTCCAACCTGCCTGTTGTGACGACATACTCCAGGTGTCTCATTCTCATATGTACAAAGAATGTAGACTCTTTTTCTGATGCCAGTAACCAGTTCTCTTTGTGAGTTAACTTATTTCAAAATATCTTCTTTGCTCTTTCTATCCGTTCAAATGTATTCTCATCATTCTTCTATAAAACAACACCTCCGTAACTTTAACACAATTCCCCACTTAGTTAGTTAGTTAGTTAGTCGACAGATCATCCTCGTTGCACATCGAACCATTCAGTCCATAAGTTCTCGGATCCCCTCCTCAGCAAATCCCGCAGCGTGTAGCAGCTAACGACGCCAGTTCTGTGTTGGTTTATCAATCTTCTTTGGCTTCCTGCGTAGTGTTCTTGTTTGGCCACCCCTCTTTTAATTTGCTGCTCCTGCAGTCTGGCCATTGTTGTAGATTCACAGTCATCACTTGGTTCTCGCAAAAGTCTCACTTCTCGTAGAGCATTCAGAATGTCAGCCTGGTCCATGGCGCGTCCGCCCTCCACAGTAGCCTCACCTGCGAGCTTGTCAGCCCGCTCATTTCCTTGTACTCCCGCATGACCTGGCACGAAGATGAAACTAATCTTTGCCAGCCGAGACCGCTTCAGAGGCAGCAGCCATTCTCTTCGGATCGACCCCTCCTCTATCCTCTTGATCATGTTCATTGAGTCGCTAAGGAAACAAGCCCTAGTGAATGTCTGTGTCTCGAGCCATGTTATTGCTTTACTTACTGCCATGACTTCCATGGTCAGGCTACTTGTGGTTTCAGTGAAAGCACCAGAGTCCTCCTTCACAATTCTCCCTCCGGCCCGAGCTGTAAAGGCCCATGAGCTTCTCACATGTCGGAGACCGACCCATCTGTGTAGATGACCGCGTCACCGCCTAGCGAATTCTCGAAAATCAACGCTTGTACTTCAGCCTCAAGAGCAGCCGGATTTTCTTGTCTGCATTTTCTATCTAGTTGGATGCAAACTGAAAAGGATGTGCAGAAGTCTGTTGGCACTTGCACCCACTCCTCGCCAGGTTCTAAGTCCTCAAGTGAACACACCTGTTGAAGAATGTCTTCGGCTTGACCCATCCACGACCGTCCTCTTTTTAACCTGCTGCCCTTCACCTCCCTAATTTCACTATGCAGTGGATGTTGTGTGTTTGCGTTAATTCTGAGGTAGGCACGTGCCCTGCAAACTTGTATTCTCTCTTCAATGGTTGGAAAATCAAGAAGGTAGCGCATCGCCCTGCATGCTGTATCTCTTGTACATCCAAGAATAATGCGCATGGCTTCATTCTATATCATTTCCATCCTTTATATCTGCTTATGGCTGAGAGTCAGGATTGCCATTGCATACTCCAAAACAGACATGACCAGCCCCTCGTACAGAAGACATAGATGGCGCTGCTCACAGTTTGCTGCCGCCATCACTCGCATCGCTGCCAAACCCCGCTTGGCCTTTGTTATCACCTGGTCTATGTGCACATTATAAGCAAGGCTTCGATCAAACCGTATCCCCAGGTAATTCATTGCCTGCGTTCTTTCCACCGTCTCTGAACACAGCATTACAGTTGGTGTTGGGTTGTTGACAATATGATTATTCAACGAGAACCAAGTCACTGTTGCCTTTGTTGGGTTGACCATTGCCCCAGCTTCATCACACCAAGTACTTATGCGATTGAGTTCGGTTTGTAGTTCCACAGCAACCTCCTCTCTATCCTTACCCTGACGATACACTAAAACATCATCGGCATACGACAATGTCCTGCCAGGTCCAGTGATCTGCTCACTGGTGATTCTCACTGTGTAGGCGTTGAACAGTACCACTTGTCTGCTAATTGTCCATGATTTGTTTCCACACCTTTTTATTGACATCAATAATTATGTATAGTTGTCAGGAAATGCTGGTAGTTACAGCTGTGATGTTCTTCTATTGTAGAACATCCACTGTACTGACTATTGTACCATGCACTATTGGTGAACGAAAGATGAGTGATTGGAAGGGCAGAATGTAAGATGGGTCTGCGTGCCCAATTTGATACCCTTTGAAAATAAAGTTTGTCCGTCCGTTCGTTCGTTCGTTCGTTCGTTCGTTCGAACTTTATTCCTGCAAGAACCTTGAAGTGATGATGATAAGCTAAAAACTGAACTTCTGTGCTGTACGAACCTTCAAATGACGATGCTAAGCTAAACACTGCTAAAGTGAAATATTGTTTTTAAATATTGAGCACAACCCATTACTGTCAACGCTGATCGTATTCTGATATGAACCTAAGGCCTATCCACGTCAATATGGAAGCACCATACTCGAGTTTCGCTCTCGTTTGAGCTCGTCAGTAGTGCATATCCCTGACCGGATCCGGAAACAAGCCCCGGATCACTGGCGTGTGAAGCGGGTGTGTAACCACGCGGCACACGCTGGACACGCCAAATTATCACAACAGAGAAACAACCAAATGTTTTTTTTCTTTTTTCTGAATGCGCCTTGCTTCGGGCTCATAAGATACGAGACTCGTCCCCAGAGTGAGGCTGTCAGCTTCTAGAAGCACACATGTATCTCATGATGTCACACGTATTGCTGACCTTGTGGATAGTGAGGTGGAATAACTGGCCTTCTCAGACAGGGCCGAATAACAGATGGTCCCGCGTGCAGGCTGCCAACGTTAAACATCCTAATCTGGAGATCGTGAAGACTAGGCCTTGAGGCTGCTATTCTGGCAAAATGGTTAGGAAATCAAACCTAGCCAGAGATGGAATCTAATTAATTAATTAACTAATTAACAGAGATGGAATCTGTCTAGAAGAAGTAAATCGGACACACACGCAGCCAAGGTCGGACACACTGACCTTTGGGGCACATAAATGGATGTGACGTATTTCCTGTGAAAGAATAAGAAGAAGAAGAAGAAGAAAAGAAGAAGAAGAAGAAGAAGAAGAAGAAGAACAAAAACAACAACAACAACAACAACAACAACAACAACACTATATTAAATTGCCTCACATTCTAGCAGACACAGAAAGTCGATAAGCTTGGACAACAACTGGAGTTAACGTTGGAGCTTCGGAATCCCTGCTCTCAAAGTGCTGAGAGAGACCGACCCAGATGAGATCAGTCTAGTGCAGTAATGTCGACCCACGCGCCTTTAGTCTATTACACATCTGCAGTGTCTACGTCGAACACCAAAGGTTCATTATAAGGTACTTACTTAGTCCACAGATTATACTCACTGCCATCGAACCATTGTCCATAAGTGCTTGGACCCCCTCCTTAGTAAGGCCCTCAATGTCCAGTGGTCGATGATACCCGCCGTGTTTTAGTTGACTGTTAATTCTTTGGCACCCTGCATAACACTCTTGTCTGACTTCTTCCTTGTTAATTGGTATTCTTTTAATCTGGTCACCATTGTAGATTTCCAGTAGTCACTTGATTTGTTAAATCGCCCTGCAGTTCTGACGGCATTCTTTATATCAGCCCAGTCCAAATGTTGTGTTATGTTGTTATGCTACATTATGTTATGATGTTATGTTATGTTATATCATGTTACGTTGCGTCGAACGACGCCATTGCACGTTAGGTATTCCAATGATGCTCAGTCCTCCGATGCGGCAACCGTCCCAAAGTGCTACTGCTCACTGTTATCACGAGGAGTTGATTATGATATCTCCTCTCTTTTCCTCGAAGGCGGCATCGACGTGCTTGACCAGGCTTTACACCCAGTTCGAGCAGTCGGGCTAGAATCGTTGCCTCGGCAATATCTGCCAACTGAGTCCGTACTGCACTGTACGTTATATCCGCCCTCTCCATGCTTCTTCCCGTTGGCGTTCGTGCGTTATTTGCCAGCTTGTCTGTGCGTCCGGTACCCCTTACTCCGGCATGTTGGCGGATGTAATCACAGAAGATCTCCTTGATTATACGTTGCGTTTTGTGAATGTGTTTGTTCATGAAGGCTAATCGAATCGCCGCAACGTCCTGTATGTGTCGTAATTCTGTTATGTAAAGCTGCACTACTTTGTGTCATTTTATATTGTTTACATGTTGGCGTGTGTACATTAGCTGGTACTTAAATGATAGGAGACAAAAAATATATTGAATGATTGAAATAACAGATGTAACAAGATGTTAAAACACCTACACGTAAGGTAGAAGATGCAAGCTGGGAAAGATTGATACAAAGAATAGAATAAAACAACCAAGAAACATCTGAAAAGGAGAGAAAGCGGAGATAACTCTCAAGAAACGTCTCACAGACGACAAGATGCGGTGTGTACGGTTTACTGGGGACCCGCTGTGTTTGTTGTGTTCCAGGCCAGAAACTCACCACAACTTGTCTACTGTATTGCTTCTTTAACTCAACAAAACAAACTCTCAGCACAGCTCTTGATATCAAGGAAGTAATTTCGCCCACAATATGGAAGTATTAAGAAGCAGGCAGGATGTGTATGAGGACAGAAAGTGACAGACAAGAACGCGGAGATCAGAATTCACACGCTTGGTATCGATTTGTCGGTTTCGTTTCTGGCCCGCCGCAGCCCGGCGAGGCTGCTACAGAAAAATGTTGAAATTCTTTCACATGTAAAGCAGGCTGATTGATTGTGAGTATAGAAGGATATTGTGTGTGCCTAGATAGCGTTTCCAGTTTGAGTAATCATAATTAATATAATATATCCATTAATAATAATTGTATATTTTGATCTCAATCACCACAACTAGATAAGATACTCAGCTGTTGCACGTAACAAATTCTATGTGAATAAATTCAGTATTAACTATTATTTCCTCGAAAACACGACCGAATTATTATAATATATTTTAATAGTAGTAGTAATAATAATTAATATAGTGCCCTAATAATATTGCACCGCGATAATTGTTCTAATTAATTGGTGTCATTATTTGGACGTGCTTAAATAATATTATTATTTATAGTGATTATGTGCACACATGTATTTTTTCCATTCAATATTAGTTGTTCATTGTTAGTATATTATTACTCTATTAGGATAATGCAACTCAGAACTTTACTTTGCTTCTCTTCCCTTACACAGCTGATGTTTTGACATTGTTCTGTGATATACATTTCAAAATTATAATGCAGCATAATAAATTTAAACCCACGCCCACATGCTGCTAATGTATTATGTATAACTGCAGCAGTATTTGTGCAAAATAGAGTGTTTGTAAATGTGGTCGCTGACATGAGTGTTATTGGATGTTCGTCTATCATGAATTATGAGGACCATTCATTCATTGCATCTTTTGATTGATTGATTGATTGATCTAGGAACCGACATCACAGCATTCGGGGCATTCCCATAAGCGCTTCGTCCCCATCCTCAGCAACCAGCGAAGAGTTCCAACACTAATAGTTCCAGTAGCAATCTGATTATATGTCCGTCTCGCCTTTCCTCTGAGCGTCGGCCAGATCCCCTCGTCACTCCTTGCTGCCTCATTCTAACCAGACTATGGTGATCCATTTGCTCCTCCGAGGTGTACACGTGCTCCCACAAGGCCGCAACCACATCTGCCTTGTCATGCATCAATACTCCACCAAGTTCTGCAGAGCCAGCCAATCTGTCCGCCTGTTCATTCCCCCGCACACCGGCATGCCCAGGAGAAAAGATCCAGGTGATGCTTGCTACCCGTGACCTCCGAAGCGAAGCAAGCCACTCTGCACGAAGCTTGCCTGTTCTCACCCTTCTCAGCATGCTTTCTGAGTCAGTTACAATCACAATATGTGTATGTATCGTGTTTTCTATCCAGCGGAAAGCTGCACTGACCGCCTCCACATCCATTCTTAAGCTAGATGTAGTGTCATCATACGCCAGGCTCTCCTGCACCAAACGCCGACCATTAGTTTTTGCCAAGAACCCCCAAGCACTTCTCCTACCTCTCAACACTGACCCATCCGTGTTGATAATCACATTGCCCGGGCGAGAATTTTCCTGAATTAATTGCTGAATTTCCACTTCCGTGGCCCCTGCTGGCCACTCCCTGCACTCCCGGCTCAATGTGATTATAACTCTGCACAAGTCTGACTGCACGGCTGGCACTCTGACCCACTCCTCTCCTCACCTAATGTTCTCCAAGGGGCACACCTGTCTGATCGTATCCTCCGCCTGAGCCATCCATGATTTCCCTCTTATCAGTCTCTGACCCTTAACTACGTCCAGCGCCTCATGCAACGGGTGATCTGTGTCTGCAGCTACTCTGAGGTATGCCTTCGCTTGCATCACCTTGTGCCTACCAGCATAGCTTCATTCTGTATGTGCTCTAATTTCACCAGCTGACTCTTTGAGACAGTGAGCAGTCCTAGTCCATAATCAATCACTGAGAGGATCAAGTGCTGGTATAGTGTGAAGAGCATTCTCTGCTCTGTGTCCATTGCAGCCATAATTTTAATTCCATTGAGTCCCTTTTGAGATCTTGTCACAACCGTCTCCACATGGTCCTTGAAGGACAGACTCCTGTCAAATGTGATTCCCAGATACTTCAGTTTGTTCTCTCTGTTGACGCTTCTACCATCTATCGTGAGGCTTGGGGCATCATCTCTCACAATCCTGTTGTCCAAAGAGCACCACAACACAGCCGCCTTTTCCGGGCTGATGACAGCACTCATTTCAGTGCACCAGTCAATCACTTTGTCTACTGTCACCTGTAGCTCCTGGGCTGCTTGATCCCTATTTCTCCCCTGCCTGTATGCAAGAATATCATCTGCAAATGTTAGAATCCTTCCAACCCCTGGTGCTTCTAGGTTTGCAATCTTGCTCGTATACACATTAAAGAGCACCGGTGAGACTGCAGATCCCTGTGGTAGTCCCGGGGGTTAACATATGTGGCTCTGAGGTCCATGCGCCCAGACGAAGAGCAACCTGAGGAGAGTGCAGGACGGCTGCTATCCAGTTCACCAACCAGGGATTGACCCCCTTCTCCATAAGTGCGGTCATCAAATATCATAGCGAACTCTATTGTACGCATCCTCGAGATCAAGCTCTGCCATCGTTTCCTGTCTACTCTGGAACCCCTCATAAACGTCAAAGGCAAAGGTGGCCGCATTTGACCAGGTATCTTTTCCTGGCCTGTAGCTCCCCAGGCCTCTTGGAAGAAGCTTCCCCCTTTCCAAAAAATCCTACAGCTTAACAGCGACTATCTTCTCTAAAACCTTCCCAAATGTATTTTGAAGGGTGATGATCCTAAAGCCGCCAAGCTTTGAATGATCCTTGTATGGTTTTGGGAGAGGGATGAGATAGCTATGCAGCCAATCCTGCGGTACTGATACTGTCCTAATGCTCTGATTAAAGCAGCCGGCCATCTCCTTCAGGTCCACATCGCTCAAAGCCTTCATGTGGCCATACCTGACACCATCAGGCCCTGGTGCCATGTCTTTTGCCTTTTGCAAAATATGTTTAACATCTTCAAACAATATGATGTCTTCGTAAGGCATATTCTCTATTGTGCCAGATAATTCCACTCTAACTGCATCCCTGGTATCCGCATCACTGTGATTGGTCTGCTCTAAAAATCTCTGGAGAAACGTCTCCCCTTTCTCCTTGTCTGTTGTCACGCGTACCCCATCCTCTTTATAAATTGTTCCTACTGTCATAGGCCGATCTTTTCTTTGCATTTGTCTGTACAGTTTCCAGAATTTATGCAGTGTTTTATCACCTCCAACCTCCTTCATAAAACATTCCCATTTTACTTTCTTGGCCTCTGCAGCACATCGATTGAAAGCCTCCACCTTGTCTTTCTTGTCATTTTCCGCTATGTCCACTTCCTCTCGTGAACTTAGGGGTGTCTGTCGCAATTTCCTTAGCTGCTTCACTGCAGCTCTCTTTGCTTTCCACAGCATTGTCCACTTCTGGGGTCCACCATGGGGGTTGCAAAAAGGGAGTTTTAACAGTCCTGTTGCATGCCCCATGTCTGAGGCGTCCAAGAAGGCTGTCGCTCCACTCATACCGGAAGGTCTTGCACGCTCTCCCAGCCTTGACTTTCTTGGACTTAGAGATCAGGACTGAGCATGGCATGTGATCACTCCCATGGTCATTCAAAACAGTCCACTTTACATCAAGGACTGATGACTGGGAGACAAGTGCCAAATCAATAGCAGTATCTGCATCGCCAGGCCTCATTGCCATTCTAGTCGGCCTACCATAATTTATGCAGACCACATCGGAGTCCACCATGGCATCCGCAAGTGCAATTCCTTGTCGATTTTCTCCACTACTGTCCCAATCTCTGTTTCTCGCATTGAAGTCTCCACATATGAGTAGCCTATCACCTGGTAAGTCCTCTAATTCCTTAAGCCAGTCCCATTGTTCCTTTCTGACAAAACAGTCCACTGTGGCATATACATTTATGATGTTCCAACTTAAGCCACCAATCTCCATTTGTATACCCTGGACCTCTCTTGCACTGTGATTCCACTGGCTCAAGTCAAGTGCCACATGCTTTACTCCTTTCTTCACCAGCAGACCTTGCCCATGTCTCTTCTGCCCAGTGGGGTTTATATAACTGACGTACCCAGGGCAATGGTATTTATCTGTATTTAACTCCTGGAGCATGAGGACATCAAAATCATATATTAGCCTCTCCAATACAGGATCTCTCTGCCTGGCACTACGACAGTTTCAGTATCCCACTCTTACATGGTTGAAACCTAGTCTCTCCACTTTTCGTCTTGTTCTCCTGGCGCCTGCCCTCCTATTTCTATGCCTTTTTCTCACACCATTTCCTCGCCTTCTCCTCCTCACTCTTTCTTTGCTAGCCGCTGAAAGATGTGTCAAGCGCAGAGCACGTGCTCCGTAGCTCCGGCGACGATTCCCATGTTTAAATAAATCCATAGGCAAAGTTTGGATATTGCAGGAAATAAACGGTCACCCTAGCATTGCCTGCTTACTAGGGAAGGGGCAGGGGATGTCCCTAAGGAGTCCATACGCCTGGCGCCGCCCCGCCCGCATACCAGACGTTCCACGTTCACGACCAACTCACCCGTGGCCATTCAGTCCTCGGCACGTCGGTCCACCTTAAACTTGGGGGTTTATAATCCGAGTTTTCCATCTCCTAGATTGGCTGCTGTAATAGCTAACGGGCCCAATCTACCAAATCTTTTGATTTGATGAAGAAGGAATGACTTGCGCTTTAGTTTGAATTATACTGAGGCAAATAAGGCAAGCTGTAGTAGCCAAGCTGGGTTGTGTACTAAATAATGAAAGTGAAGGAATTACATGTTTATTATTTGTTTTAGTATTGCTTGTAATAGATTGTGACATCGAGCTGTGAGAATACTCAACGTATCAAGAAGAGATAAGATCAGAAATGAAATCAGGACTAAAGTGGGGGTTAAAGCTGCTCTAGATTTTATTAGAAAGCAGCAAGTCAAATGGTTTGGCCATGCAAGTAGGCTACCAGTCAACAGCATGCCACAACAAGCAATGATGTACAGACCAGATGGAAACAGAGGAAGAGGCCGACCACGCAAACGCTGGACGGAGGGAATAACAGAATCCATGGGAATGTCGATATACGAAGCCCATAACCGGGCACTCTCACGAAGTTTATACTTCACCTCGACACCGCAAGGTACAAGAGGAACATGATGAGATGAGATGAGAGATTATTTGTTGTGGATGATAAGTAAAATCTTCATTGATATTTATGTTATTGATTGGATGGGACTGCCATGATTAATTTCTGCTGTTTGTGATTTATTGCTTGTGTTATGATCGACTGAATGTCACAGTGAAATAAGAAGCTGATTGTTTTTGATACTACATGTGAACAGCTGTGATACTACATCAGTATATGTGAACAGCTGTGATACTACTTGTGAACAACTGTGATACTACATGTGAACAGGTGTGATACTATTTGCAAACAACTGATACTACATGTGAACAGCTGTGATACTATTTGCAAACAACTGATACTACAAGTGAACAGCTGTGATACTACATGTGAACAGCTGTGATTCTACATGTGAACAACTGATACTACATGTGAACAGCTGTGATACTACTTGTGAACAGCTGTGATTCTACATGTAATCAGATGTGATACTACAAGTGAGCAACTGTGATATGCAAGTGATATGTTCATTTAAATGTGATACTCCTGAAGATATTTTGTAATACTTCCAGTTATTTTTCATAACATTGTATTGATTCATTTTAGTATTGCTTGTAATAGATTGTGACATCGAGTGATTGATTTTAATTGAGCTGGTATTCATTTCAAAATAGCTAGTGATTTATTGTGACCCTGATTGTTATTGATTGTGATCCAGATAGTGATTGTGACCCTGATATTGATTGTGACCCTGATAATGATTGATTGTGATCTTGATAGTGACTGATTGATTGTAATATTGCAGGTGATAGCAATCAGCACCATGAAAATTGTCAACGAGAGAAGCTTGCTACATCTGGCCACCTCTGACTACCTAACGGACAAAGAAGGCTACCTGTATAAAAAGACGGAGCTCAGCAAAGGTTTTCAGAAGCGCTATTTTGTTCTCAAGGGAAATCTGTTGTTTTATTTTGGGAAGAAGGGTGAGCGAGAACCTTTAGGTGTCATAATTTTGGAAGGCTACACAATCGAGCTGGCTGAAGATACAGATAACTTTGTATTTTTAATTAACTTCACTGGTGTGGATTCAAAGAATTATTACCTTGGGGCTAAATCTCAGGAAATGATGGAGTCTTGGATGAAGATTCTTTCATGTGCAGGATATGACTTTATGAAGCTCAAGATACTGGAACTTCAGTGCCGAGTGGAAGAACTCTCTCTAACGGGAGTCAATCTTGTGAAAGCGGCTGTTAAGGATGGCCAGATGTTGAGTCATGTCTATGGTACTGAGAGCGCCTTTTCATCATTTGGTGGAGATAGTAAAATTGCTGCTACTTCCTTAACACTATCAGGTGCTAGTGGCGAACACATACATCTTACAGGCAACTTGTGCTCCAGGGGGAGCTTATTAGCTGATGACATTGGCTGTCCAATTGTTCCTAAAACAAATATTGTGACATGGCCAATCCTAGGGTTGCATTCCTTCACAGACATGCACGACTTTGTAAAACAGCAAATTGATAAGTTTCAGAATTAATTAGTTCCATGACGTCTTATGTGGAAAATATTTAATAACATAGAATTGCTGTTGCCGAGCTAGTGGGTTCAACCTCTACACCGGTCAGGTGGACTGAAATATTGACTTGGGGATGTAAATTATAAGTACCTCAAAAGTCAGAGTGGCTTCACCTGATGGCGAGGGACACTGGTAATAGAGAAAGCTAATCCACACACAAAAACAAGTCCAGTGCACAAGAAGAAATAGCACAAGTGTGGACTACGCTTGAATTCAAAGTAAGCGAACACAATAAAAACGTGAATGTGTTGATGCTCTACGTAGGCTTTAATGGTTGTCATCATCATGTGCCCTGCCAGCTGACTGAAGCATTCATGTCTCTCCACAGATCTCCATTCTGGGTCAACTCTCCTGATGATATTCCTCCATGCCACTGTCTCAGACCATCCTGCATAATTTATCTTGATCTGTCTATGCCTCTGTTTCCACTGATCTTTCTAATCATCGCAATTTTTTCCAATGCTTTATATCAATAGACGTGAATGATTATGGTCCATCACCTCACGTGATCATGGGAGCCGTGGATCAGGTCTGTGTGTTTGTCCTGACAAGCCGTGAGGCCAAGCCTTCCTGGTATTTATCTCATTAACTCCCTTTACTCTTTTACCATAAAGTTTGCCAGTTGTTGCAAAATTGTCAAGTTCATTTACATAGAACACAACAGCCTAACTTCCCCCCATAACGTGACCAACAAATCATGCCTCTACAGTTAATTTCTATTAGCAATTTACAGAGCACAGTATTTGCAACTGAATATGAGAATCTCTTCATTTAAAGAATTTAATATCTGTCATTACAGTTGACATGATAATTTTAATCATCTTCATTCATCTCCATCCCACCCGTCAGTGATATGTTTGTTGATTAGTTATGAAAGAATCTGTAATCTGATTTACAATGTCATGTGATCTGTTTACTTCACATATTTTATATAATTCATCTACATTCAACCCACGAGTCAGATGTTGCTTTTTGTAATTGAATGAGCAGATCTGAGAGTTCTGATATTACATTTACTTTTTGTAACAAGGCTTGGCCAAACAAGTCATAATATACTTATAATATTTGGAGATGAACAGGGTATTTCTGCCCAGATTCAGATGATTTTATAACAATTACACATATAATTTCAGTCAAGGATGAGAGAGAGCCTTCAAGATATACCATACAAAATATGATTTTATATCACCAAAACCATATAATTTCAGTCATGGGGTATACAATGTATACCATACGAAAGATGATTGTATAACACCAAAACATAATTTCAGTCATGCATGAGAAAGAGCCATCAAGATATACCATACAAAATATGATTTTATAACACTAAAACATAATTTTAGTCATGGGTGAGAGAGAGCCTTCAAGATCTACCATATGAAAGATAATTTTATAATAGTAAAATATATAACTTCAGTCATAAGTGAGAGAGAGCATCAAAATATACCATATAAAAGATGATTTTATAACACTAAAACATATAACTTCAGTCATGGATGAGAGAGAGCCTTCAAGATCTACCATACCAAAACATCACTACATTGTCGATTCCTTATACAATTTTATAAATCCATTTATAGAGGTGCTTCCAATTGAATTTCAAGTTTATGTTTGTCAATGCTCGTGTTTATATTGTGCATCAAAGAGCAGATTATTTATGTTTATGATGTAATTTATAAAACATATTGTGTTTACTTGTTTATTTGTTTGAACATCAGAAATATTCATCAAAACTGTCAGAGATATGCTATTTGTGTGAACTATTGGTCTCTGAAACTTCCAGCATGCTGATGACGAGCTGGATGATTCAACTGGCATTAAGTTGGCCTTAAAGGCTGACTTCTCATTCAGAAGCTGGCTCTGTGGCAAAAGAGTTACAGACACAATTTGTAATCTGTATACTGCGTTCAAAACACAGCTGCGGGAGATATGGCAGCAGAGCACGGTTTTCATAAAATGTTATGAGTGCCAGTTGTTCAGAAAGCAATGGCAAACTACTGAATGTACAATTGCCTGGAGAATCACTTGTAGTTGATGGCAGCGTCCTTACAAAGAATAGACAACAATGTTTATTAGTAACAGGCAAGCCACTTGAATGGCTCAACAGCCACTCCATATTGACCATACTGCACTTAGAGCGGCTCCACTAGTTGGGGCCCTGCAAGACTGTATTAAGTAGAATATATGCGTGTATTTCATTTCACTGTTTCTGGTCATCTGTGTGTTGACATGCGGTGGAAGAGTTATAAGTTGATCTGAAACAACTTACTGCTACAGGTAATGGAGACACGTGGTGGTGCAGTGGCCAGCTTGTTGGCCTGCCAGCTTGGCGGTCATGTGTTCAAATCCCCACAGGAATGTTGTAGACATTGACTCAAGCTTCCATGTTGACCTGGCTACATGAGTGCCAGGAACTGCCTGGGGAAACAGAGTTCTGGTTGCTCTAGAATACGGGCTAGCACCATGTACCCACTGTGGGGTGGAGAAAAGGGGTCCTGGACTTACTTGTGTTGTCAATATGACCCAGCATTGATTGCCAGGAGTGGGTTTGTAGTGTTTGAGTGCCTGCTCTCAGAGAGTGTTTATTTGTGTTGTCAATATGACCCAGCATTGATTGCCATGACTGGGCTTGTAGTGTTTGAGTGCCTACTCTCAGAGAGTGTTTATTTGTGTTGTCAATATGACCCAGCATTGATTGCCAGGAGTGTATTTGTAGTGTTTGAGTGCCTACTCTCAGAGAGTGTTTATTTGTGTTGTCAATATGACCTAGCATTGATTGCCAGGAGTGGATTTGTAGTGTTTGAGTGCCTGCTCTCAGAGAGTGTTTATTTGTGTTGTGCTCTCAGAGAGTGTTTATTTGTGTTGTCAATATGACCCAGCATTGATTGCCATGACTGGGCTTGTAGTGTTTGAGTGCCTACTCTCAGAGAGTGTTTATTTGTGTTGTCAATATGACCCAGCATTGATTGCCAGGAGTGGATTTGTAGTGTTTGAGTGCCTGCTCACAGAGAATGTTTATTTGTGTTGTGCTCTCAGAGAGTGTTTATTTGTGTTGTGCTCTCAGAGAGTGTTTATTTGTGTTGTGCTCTCAGAGAGTGTTTATTTGTGTTGTGCTCTCAGAGAGTGTTTATTTGTGTTGCCAATCTGACCTAGTATTGACTGCCAGGAGTGGGCTTGTAGTGTTTGAGTGCCTGCTCTCAAAGAGTGTTTAGTCGATATTCATTCATTCTTTCCTACTGTACGTGTAGCAATCATTATCTTTATGTTGAAATTTGTTATTTTTCAAGATGTATCATTCTCACAAGATCTGTTAATTAATCTTTCTTTACATCTATCTAGTTTATGTTGAAGCACAGGCTGCTTCACATTACCAATACGGTGTTAATTTATTGATGGTTTGCATTTTTATTTTTGTAAATAAATGGGTGAAGCCTCAGTGCATTGCTTTGCTTAAGGCCTACATTGCTCTTGAGAGACATTTTTTGTGTGAAAGTAAAAATAAGACTTCCTATACCTTGGTGTAGAAGAGGAACAGCTGTAAGTAATTGTCTATGCGATCTCATTTACAAATGTCATGTGGTTTCTATTGTGCTTCCCATATTTTATATCAGTCATCTCCATCCCACCCACCAATGATATGCTTGTTGTTTTGTTTTGAATGAATCTGTAATCTGATCTACAATGTCATGTGATCTGTTTACTTCACATATTGTATATAATTCATCTACATTCAACCCACAAGTCAGATGTTGCTTGTTGTGATTGAATGAGCAGATCTGAGAGTTCTGATATTACTACATTTACTTTTTGTAAGGTCTCGGCCAAACAAGTCATAATATATTTATAATATTTGGAGATAACGGATGATTTCTGTTTTCAGAAACTAGATCATTGAAATTGGTTACATTGGGTATATATTGATCAAAATGCAAATAATTTACTGTGTGTGTGCAGGCAGTCTGTGATTCTGTGTACACAAATCTGAGTATAGATACTTGTTTGTTTACTTCTGTTTTCCAAGTAGACAACGAGCAGTTATATATCTACTGTTATTGCATTGTCTGAAGATGTACAAAGAAGAAGTATTGTTTCCGACACAAGTAACTGTTATTGCATTGTCTGAAGATGTACAAAGAAGAAGTATTGTTTCTGACACAAGTAACTTGCAATCAGCAAAATTTACAAACATTTATTACCGTCTACATTAGGTAAATGGCTGTTAATTTATATTTGCAACTGGAGTAACTTTATTTCAATGGTTATTTTGTTCAAGGTGAGAAAAAGCTGCACAAATGATTGATCTCATGAAGCTGTTATATAATGCAGACTTATATGGCAGTTGTGTTGACTGGAGTAGTCACAAATCTATCATTATCATCAAGTTATAAAATGTGATACCTTAATATTGAGTGTTTCCTGTACAGTATTGACCATGTTTGTCAGTCTGCGGGCGGTGGCTGGCGAGCATTTAGAACACCAGTCTCACTGTCAGCAGACCTAGATTCTGTTCCCTGCTTAGACACAGGATGCGTACCTGTCCAAGGTGACATTCAAATATTAGTCTGTAAATTGCCTGGTTACTACTTTATGCCATCATCATCATCATCATCATCATCTGGATGTTTCAGCCCTTGGGCAAGTGATGAGTCTTTAGGATAATTTCTGACTGTAATTGTCTTGTGCTCCATGAATGTGTGTATTGATTGATCTGTGCATGTGTTTTATAGATGTTTCCTTACTCTACCTCTTTCTGTTACAGTTTGCCCTTCTTCTTATAGTCTGTGTTGTGTGGCGTTGGTGATCATGTCTGTCCACAGCCTTCGGTCTTGTTTAATGCCAATTATTTCTGATACCAATATTCCTCCAAGCCATAACATCAAACAGTCCAGCATCTTTCTCAGTCTCCCCTTGCCTCTCATCCCTCCAGTTTTTCTGTTGTCACAGTGTACTCCAGCTTTACCC
Organism: Cepaea nemoralis; assembly: GCA_014155875.1. Lineage (NCBI taxonomy): Eukaryota > Metazoa > Mollusca > Gastropoda > Stylommatophora > Helicidae > Cepaea > Cepaea nemoralis. The sequence goes on from JACEFZ010015059.1 coordinate 147,732, forward strand.
TTCTCATGATGTGCATAAAGGCAGTCTGGACTATCTGCTAATAAAGTGAGTGACCAGTTCTCTTTGTGAGTTAGCGTCTGTCAGGATGTCTTCATTATGCTGTCTATCCTTCCAGTTAGCGTCTGTCAGGATGTCTTCATTATGCTGTCTATCCTTGCAGTTAGCGTCTGTCAGGATGTCTTCATTATGCTGTCTATCCTTGCAGTTAGCGTCTGTCAGGATGTCTTCATTATGCTGTCTATCCTTGCAGTTAGCGTCTGTCAGGATGTCTTCATTATGCTGTCTATCCTTGCAGTTAGCGTCTGTCAATATGTCTTCATTATGCTGTCTATCCTTGCAGTTAGCGTCTGTCAGGATGTCTTCATTATGCTGTCTATCCTTGCACTGTGTTCTCATTGTTCTGTACAACCATATCTTCACAGCTTCCACATAATTACTCACATAATTGTCCTTGATTCACTTCCACACATGAGGATTTGTTTGATATAATTCCTGAGAGCTCTTTTTCTCACCTCGACTGACCCAGATATATTGCAGAGAATATTCTTCATTTTATGAAATGCTGCTTTTGCTTCAACCAATCAGGTGCCGTCTCCACAATGAACGTTGGCTGCAATGGATCTCCAACACCGTCTGTCTCTCGCCTTGACTGTACATTCTGTCAGATTGATGTTCATCCATCTCTTGATGTTATCTTCCCACTTGTATCGTTGTCTGCCTCTTGCTCGCTTGCCCTCAACCTTGCCCTCCAGTATTGTTTTTATAAGAGTATCATGTCTTTTAACATGGCCAAAATATTTCACTTGCCTCCTCTTTATTTCTTTCATCAACTCTTCATTCCCAGTTTTTCTATGACCTCTGCATTTGATTGTTTATGTTTCCATGAAATACAACATATTCTTCTGTATATCCACAAATCCAGAGCTTCTATGCGATTTTCTAGTTGCTTGTTCAGTGTCCAGGCTTCCGCGCCATACAATAGCATTGAATATGCGTAGAATTTGACAATTCTCATTTTTAAAGTGTTGTTAATGCATTGTTAATCTCTCTAGATGTTAATACTGGTTTCAAGTTTTTGCGTAGACTATTCTAAATTTAGCTTCTTTATTATGTATGTCTTCCATCTGCTGTTATTAAAGCTGAATATTTTAATGCTTAATTAAATACGTTGACATATTTCAGATTAGTTCCATTAACCTTGATGGTGCTATTGGAAAGACATGTGTTCTTTGTTATTACCATTACCTCTGTTTTTCTGTTATTCAGACTAAGACCTTTGTTTTGGCTTTTTGTTGCAGTTATATCTGTCATTTTTTGTAAATGCGTATTATTTTCAGCAATCAAAACCATGTCATCAGCATATCACAGGTTGTTTATCTTGTGCCCATCAACTAATATTCTTGCCATATTATGTATGGATCTCATCATTATTTCATTGTACAAATTGAACAGATTTAGTCTTAGTGCACAAACCCGTCTAACACCATGTTTTATGTGTTGACAAGTTCTCAATTGATTGTCAATGTTCATGGCTGCCTGGTGTTGCTAATATATACATTTTTATTATTGTTATCAGATCTGTTCCATCAGTTTTTACATTTTCCAACATTCTGATTATTATTTCATGTATCACCTGATCAAATGCTAGAGTGAAGTCAGTAAAGCACAAATAATAGATCTCTGCTCATTTCAGTCATTATTACTGTTAATATTCCCAACATGTAAATGGCATAGTTTAAGGATTTATTTTCTATAAATCCACACCGCTCAACTCAAATTTCTGGTTTTATTCTACTTCTAATTCTTCTCTGTGCAATTTTCATCAGTAGTTTGGTCACACGACTGAATAATCAAATTGTCTGATGTTCTCAGATTTCCTTGGTAAAACTATGAAAATAGATTTCAATAGATTGTCGCCATACACTAGTTGTAGATGTCATTTAAGACTTGTACCGATTCTATAGGCAGAGAATCTTTTTATAGCGACAGTGGTTGCTGGCACTGACCAGGATGGTCAGTTCAAGAAGGAAAGCAATGGCAAACTGTCTTCTGTACACATGCCTAACAAACCCTATCTGAACACAGCAGTTTAACAATGTGAACCATGTCAAGGGGGTTCCAGGGACAGCCCTGTCCAGCAGGCAGCAGCCTGGGCTACCAGTTTACACTGGGCAGACACTTGTATGAACTTATTCTATGTTTTGCTATTTTGAGGTCCTGGCTACAGCCATTAGAGCAAGTGACTTTTCATTGTTAGCCCTACTAAAATCCTGACTATGCTAACGATTGTGAGACATGTGTTGCATGTCCTTGCAGAAGGTTGCAATCAGTCAGACAATTACAGCTTGATTTCTTAGGCAATTTTACATTCAGTAGTTTGCCATTGATTTATGAACCAGAAGTAAACATCGAAGTGCAACGTTATGCCGGTGTGTGGCTTGACCCCGCTACCCTGACATCAACGAACCGGAAGTTTAAGAGTGCTCTTATTTGTTTGATGAGGTTGACATCTTACTAATAATGATACAAATGTTGTAATGATAGTTTGTTTTTAAAGTGAGAGTATTCTTGATATGACCTGATGTCAGAAGGACCTGTGTGATTATGTGTGGGCTGAGTTATCTCAACCATGTCACTGTTGTGGTTTGTTGTGGGCAAGTCATGCCAGGAGAATGTTCTCACCATTTGCACAAATAGATAGATTCAGAAACTACCTCATTTGTTGTGCTGTTTGTTTGTTGTGCTGTATGGCTCACACTCTGCTGTTTGAAACATTGGTAAATGGATCTGATTTACAGAACATTTACATCTGACTGTAAACCTACTCATTAGTGCTTGCATCTGGATCAGATCACACTAGGAGCTTCTCAACTCAGTGCACAAAGTCCACACACTGGCCAGAGTCCCAATGCGAAGAATGATATTCAGTACCAGTAATGAAGTGCTATCCAAGTGTCTGGGGCTTGCTTGCCAGCCCAGTCCTGTCTTGTGTTCGCGTTTGAATCCTCTTTAGTCGTTTAGTCGTTGGATCAACATCACGGCACACAGGTTAAACCCATAAGTGCTCCGTTTTCCTCCTAACTCAAACCTGAGTCTGGAGAAACTCAGCTCAATGCACGAACTCCGTAGCATCGGCGAGGATCCTGAAATACTTTGGGTAGATTTTTAACTCGAAATTTTTCCCAGGCAGCGCCGTTAGGCTACTCTTTTCGATTTCCAACTGCCAAGGGATTTTTTACGTGCGCAACAATACACACGGGCGTCCGATCTCACTACCCAGAGACTAGGGGAAATTTTATTACTGGAAGTCCACGTGGATTTTTAAAATAAATCCCATTTCTCACCGGGGCCTGAACCCGGGACCTCCAGCACTCAAGGCGGACACCATACCTCGAGACCACTCAGCCCCCCTCTGAATCCTCTTTGAGGCAGGGAAATTGTTTCAGTGATTCGGGCTTCCAGGACAGTCCAGCCTTACATGGGTACTTGGGGATTTCATGGGAAGACAAGGCAGTCAAGCTAGGGATCAGAAACATGGATAACAGCTGAAAGAAGTGCTGATAAATACACACATTCATTCAGTGGTGCACACCCAGGGCAAGACAAGAAGTAGAAGAAAGATGGCTGGAGTGATGATGGGCACGTAACACATCAAGTGCTGATTGGTCTAATCCTGGAGATAGAACCATGTACCCAACACACCCCGTGGCATGGAAGTTTGTGCTCTCCTGGTGTTACTGTCGGTGATGTTCGCAAGGTTATTGTGGCTACAGGCGAGGTTATTGTGGCTACAGGCTGGGTTATCGAGACAACAGTAACTGACCTCAGAAGTGGAAATCAGTGATCTTTAACAAAGCAACTTGATTTCCACTTCACCAACAACACTGCACTCCTGTCACACACTCTCAGTCAGATCAGGGGCAACTAAGCACATATGATTGGGGGGGGGGGGGGGGGGGGGTCACAACAATTAGGTCTACAAATGCATAGGGGAACGACAAAGACAATGAGATAAAAACAAGCAAATAACCTGATCTCCCTTGGTGACTTCAAGGGGTGGAATCTCACACCAATTTGGGAAGCAATAAGCACAAACATGGGGTAACAGGTAAAGATAAAATAAGAATACAATATGAGCTTTCATAACATGAAATGTGTGGAAGTCAAAGGAAGTTAAATTTAGCACCACACTTACAATGTTTAACTCCACTGTTACATTGGTACTTTAGTTTGGGTAGGAAACATGCAGAACTAGAGTAGCTATAAATGTCTACAGATACGGAAACAAGATACCTCAGCCCACCAAGGTGGAAGGAAGCTTTTCTAGAGTATGAATGGTTTGATGTGGAGGAAGTCGCAAGAATTCTGGATCACCGATTGATTTCCTTTCACCAAGGAACATCTCCAGAATTGGCACCTAGAACATCTCTCTAACCAGAACATTAGAGGCATAAATGCATCTAAAGAATTTGAGATAGCATTCCCTATTGCCAGTGTCCCCCGCCATCAGGTGAACCCACTCCCACATCTGAGGTACCTGCATGTGGAGCACACCCACTACCACATCTGAGATACCTGCATGTGGAGCACACCCACTACCACATCTGAGATACCAGCATGTGGAGCACACCCACTCCCACATCTGAGGTACCAGCATGTGGAGCACACCCACTCCCACATCTGAGGAAGTGGCATGTGGAACACACCCACTACCACATCTGAGAAAGTGGCATGTGGAACACACCCACTACCACATCTGAGATACCTGCATGTGGAGCACACCCACTCCCACATCTGAGGTACCAGCATGTGGAGCACACCCACTACCACATCTGAGATACCTGCATGTGGAGCACACCCACTACCACATCTGAGATACCAGCATGTGGAGCACACCCACTCCCACATCTGAGGTACCAGCATGTGGAGCACACCCACTCCCACATCTGAGGAAGTGGCATGTGGAACACACCCACTACCACATCTGAGATACCTGCATGTGGAGCACACCCACTCCCACATCTGAGGTACCAGCATGTGGAGCACACCCACTACCACATCTGAGGTACCAGCATGTGGAGCACACCCACTCCCACATCTGAGGTACCTGCATGTGGAGCACACCCACTACCACATCTGAGATACATTGCATGTGGAGCACACCCATTACCACATCTGAGATACCAGAATGTGGAGCACACCCACTCCCACATCTGAGGTACCAGCATGTGGAGCACACCCACTACCACATCTGAGGTACCAGCATGTGGAGCACACCCACTCCCACATCTGAGGTACCTGCATGTGGAGCACACCCACTACCACATCTGAGGTACCAGCATGTGGAGCACACCCACTCCGACATCTGAGGTACCTGCATGTGGAGCACACCCACTACCACATCTGAGGTACCAGCATGTGGAGCACACCCACTCCCACATCTGAGATACCTGCATGTGGAGCACACCCACTACCACATCTGAGATACCTGCATGTGGAGCACACCCACTACCACATCTGAGGTACCTGTATGTGGAGCACACCCACTACCACATCTGAGGAAGTGGCATGTGGAACACACCCACTACCACATCTGAGGAAGTGGCATGTGGAACACACCCACTACCACATCTGAGGAAGTGGCATGTGGAACACACCCACTACCACATCTGAGGAAGTGGCATGTGGAACACACCCACTACCACATTTGAGGAAGTGGCATGTGGAACACACCAACTCCCACATCTAAGGAAGTGGCATGTGGAACACACCCACTACCACATCTGAGGAAGTGGCATGTGAAACACACCCATCACCGCGGTCACCAGTGGAAGCTTAAGCCCATTAAACCCTTCGGACACAACGGCTTGCCATGAGTATTCCAACCACCGCTCACGTGTGGCCAACACATCTTCAGATATCCCCCTTGTCCATGGAAATAGTTCCAACCATCTAACACTTGCAGCCAACACATCTTCAGATATCCCCCTTGTCCATGGAAAGAGTTCCAACCACTGCACACTTGCAGCCAACACATCTTTAGATATTCTCCTTGTCCATGGAAAGAGTTCCAACCACTGCACACTTGCAGCCAACACATCTTTAGATATTCTCCTTGTCCATGGAAAGAGTTCCAACCACCGCACACTTGCAGCCAACACATCTTCAGATATCCCCCTTGTCCATGGAAAGAGTTCCAACCACCGCACACTTGCAGCCAACACATCTTCAGATATCCCCCTTGTCCATGGAAAGAGTTCCAACCACTGCACACTTACAGCCAACACATCTTCAGATATCCCCCTTGTCCATGGAAAGAGTTCCAACCACTGCACACTTGCAGCCAACACATCTTTAGATATTCTCCTTGTCCATGGAAAGAGTTCCAACCACTGCACACTTGCAGCCAACACATCTTTAGATATTCTCCTTGTCCATGGAAAGAGTTCCAACCACCGCACACTTACAGCCAACACATCTTTAGATATTCTCCTTCTCCATGGAAAGAGTTCCAACCACTGCACACTTACAGCCAACACATCTTTAGATATTCTCCTTGGCCATGGAAAGAGTTCCAACCACCGCACACTTACAGCCAACACATCTTTAGATATTCTCCTTCTCCATGGAAAGAGTTCCAACCACCGCACATTTACAGCCAACACATCTTTAGATATTCTCCTTGTCCATGGAAATAGTTCCAACCACTGCACACTTACAGCCAACACATCTTTAGATATTCTCCTTCTCCATGGAAAGAGTTCCAACCACCGCACATTTACAGCCAACACATCTTTAGATATTCTCCTTGTCCATGGAAATAGTTCCAACCACTGCACACTTACAGCCAACACATCTTTAGATATTCTCCTTGTCCATGGAAATAGTTCCAACCATCTAACACTTGCAGCCAACACATCTTTAGATATTCTCCTTGTCCATGGAGAGAGTTCCAACCACCGCACACTTACAGCCAACACATCTTTAGATATTCTCCTTGTCCATGGAAAGAGTTCCAACCACTGCACACTTACAGCCAACACATCTTTAGATATTCTCCTTGTCCATGGAAAGAGTTCCAACCACTGCACACTTACAGCCAACACATCTTTAGATATTCTCCTTGTCCATGGAGAGAGTTCCAACCACCGTACACTTACAGCCAACACATCTTTAGATATTCTCCTTGTCCATGGAAATAGTTCCAACCATCTAACACAGTGGTTCTCAACCGGTGGGGAATTCCCCCCTAGGGGGGAATTTTAGGGTTTCCAGGGGGGGGGGGGGGGGGGGGGGAGGAGTTAAAATTATTTCAAGATCGCGTTAATACAAGAACCGATTACTTGATATCGTTTTTCCCTTCATACTTTATGGTTCTGTACGTCTCACCCTTCTGAAGTTCATTTTATAATGTAAGTAGACCCGCATATCACGTTTTATGTAGAGTCTAGACTTGTTTTAGTATGTGCTATTAAATTTAGCTTCCATTATTACGTATACTGTGTAGGGGCGGGGGAGGGGGATTTTTAGGGTGGAAATACAAAAGGGGGGTGGGGGGAATGACGTTCTGAAAATATGGTGAAGGGGGGCACGGACCAAAATTTTAGGTAGGAAATACGAAAGAAAAGGGGGGAATGACGTTCTGAAAATATGGTGAAGGGGGGCACGGGCCAATAAAGGTTGAGAACCACTGATCTAACACTTGCAGCCAACACATCTTTAGATATTCTCCTTGTCCGTGGAGAGAGTTCCAACCACCGCACACTTAAGTCAACACATCTTTAGATATCTCCCTTGTCCATGGAGAGAGTTCCGACCACCTCACACTTGCAGCCAACAAACACATCTTTAGATATTCCCCTTGTTCATAGAGAGAGTTCCAACCACCGCACACTTAAGCCAACACATCTTTAGGTATCTCCCTTGTCCATGGAGAGAGTTCCGACCACCGCACACTTACAGCCAACACATCTTTAGATATCCCCCTTGTCTATGGAGAGAGTTCTAACCACCGCACACTTACAGCCAACACATCTTGAGATATCCCCCTTGTCCATGTTTTCTTGTCCTTGACTTGAGAACGTAAATAACCAGTAGCTCTGAAGTCGGAGTGGGTTCGTCTGATGGCGAGGGGCACTGGTAATAGGGAAAGTAATCCACGCGCAAACATCTTTCCCTTGCACTAGAAACAGTAGTACGTCTTTGGACTTGGCTTGAGTTACAAGCGAGCGAGGTCAAAGAAATGGCCACTCTTGCAGCTAAGAAATCCACCCGCGCCTCATTTCGCAGTACCCCGACAGGCCGGTAGACATGCAAGACAGTTAGTAGAAGAGAGCCCAGGGTCACATAGCTGAAGTCGAGTGCACTAACAATTACATCAGCGCCACAAACGACAGGAAGAGAGATTGGTTTGTAAACAGGAAGTGTGATCGGTTGACTTCACCGTGTCACAACCAAGCAAAGCGTTATTGTTGGCGAAAGCCAATTTGTTGTAAAGTTATGGCAGCTTTGACAGACAGCTAATCATCCTGACAACAGGAAGTGCAAACATGCAGGAAACAATATACGGACGGAAATTGCGGGAGATTAATAGCTTCTCTCACTGGGGTCAAGGTTGCCAGAGCTCTCATTATTTGGTTACTGCCAGCACAGTTGTAATACACGAACGGCTGATTGTAATCAGAGGCTTGCCTGGCCGCGGGGTGTCACGTGTCCACGCTTAAACTTCCGGTGCGCTCAGGGCGGGGTAGCGGGATCAACCCATACATTCATTTGGACTTCAAAGTTGATTTCTGCAGAAAGCAATGGTTAAACTATTGAACGTAATAAATCAATCAATCAATCAATCAATCGATCAGATGCCGTCTCCACAATGAAGGTTGGCTGCAATGGATCTCCAACACTGTCTGTCTCTCGCCTTGACTGTACATTCTGTCAGACTGATGTCCGTCCATCTCTTGATGTTATCTTCCCACTTGTATCGTTGTCTACCTCTTGCTCGCTTGCCCTCCAGTATGGTTTTTATAAGGGTGTTATCCTTTTAACGTGGCCGAAATATTTCACTTGCCTCTTTTTTATTTCTTTCATTAACTCTATTTTCATTCCCAGTTTTTCTAGAACCTCTGTATTTGATTCTTTCTGTTTCCACGAAATACGGCACATTCTTCTGTATATCCAGATCGTCAGGGCATCTATTCGACTTTCTAGTTGCTTGTTCAATGTCCAGGCTGCCGCTCCATACAATAGTGTTGAATATACGTAACATTTGACAATTCTGATTTTAAATGCGTTGTTAAGATGATTCTCCTTCGGGAGACTCGGGTTTGAATCCTCGGTAAAGTGTGGCGTATTTTTGTTTGTTTTTTCTGTCGGGGATAAAAAGAAAACTCTAACCTGCACAGTTCCCGGTGACTGCACTAGCCAGGTGTCCTTAATTCTTCAGACTCAAGATCTCCCCCCCTCCCCCCCCCCCCCCCCGACATACACCGCTAGGTACTATATTGGCAGTAAATCTGTCTAGATGTTAGTACTGATTATATGCTGTTGAAAACACTTTTTTTGCCATTCCTATTAACTTGTTCTATTTCACTTCTGTCATCATCTCTTATTACATGTCCAAGACAGGAGAAACTTGTTACTTATTCTAGTATCTCTCCGTTGACTGTGATGTCCAAGATAGGAGAAACTTGTTACTTATTCTAGTATCTCTCCGTTGACTGTGATGTCCAAGATAGGAGAAACTTGTTACTTATTCTAGTGTAGTCAAGTGGTAAAAGACAAATGGAGACAATCAAAGACTGATGCTTCCTTCACTACGGTGCTAAGAGGTAAAGAGTAGTTCTGACTTCGTTACGGCCAAAGAAGAAAAATAGTGAAAAGAGAGAGAACCTCACACCGCCTCAACCGACAAAAAAAAGAGGATAGTAATTAGATAAGAAGATATACGAGATCTCAGACAGAGGCAGAAACTATTTTATAGATGTTCACACAGGAAACACCATGTTTGAGCCCAAGCGATGAATTAAGGTGTTAGATTGTGGTAGAAATAGTGGTTGTAAAAACTAAAAGAGACAAACAAACAAATCAAAAACAGTACAAAAATAGCTCTTTATTTATCTCCTCTAGCTGAACATGTTTGATAACACATTGCAATAACAGATACAACAGACAACTGTATATATCAAACAACAACGGTGGGTAACCCCCAACCAATCAACACCACTTAAGACAACAGGGTACACCAAGTACCACAACACAGGTGCTCCAAGCAATAGCTGGTTAGACTGACACAATAAAGAACCTTGACACAAGCAACACTGCACAGACAATAAGGCACTACAAAAACATAGGTTACACAACATAAACCCCAAGACACGACATAAACAAAGAGTTGTGACACAATTTACTATCCCACCAAGAACCCAGGCCTGCTGACACTAACTAGTCAGCCGCTCAGTTTTGTCACAACATTAGTTGACACAGATCAACTCAGGGAATTGTTCCCACACCTGACAACAACAGAACAGCACTGAACTGAAGGCCATGCTGCCCGCATCTCTCATCAGCACAAAGGACTGCTAAAACAAAACTGGCTTCCGATTCCTTTGTTAAGCCGAGTTCCGGTGGTGGCCAGGACAAATACGGCTTTGATAGACCAAACTCGTGCATCGGTTTGTTGTAGACACCAAGGTGCATCGGTTTGGCGCTATCACATTATCCAACCCCCTACTTTTTTGACGTCCCGTCAAAAGAAATGGACCATCATATCTCCTCACCCCAACTATCTCTTTAAAAGTTACCATCTCAAAATTTCACCTCAAAATAAAATCATTGGTTTTCAGTAACCACATCAAAAAGTAAAATCACTAATCAAGCAAGCAAGTACTAACATCTACACATAAACCGTCATCAAAATGACAAAGGCAAAACAAATCTATGTCACATGTTACCTCCTCCAAAACCTAAACTGCTGGTTATATCCCTGAAGAGTACCACTAAAAAAATAGTCTTGTTCTTTTCATACATCACTTACAATGTGAAACAGTGTAGATTACATCACCAGGCATCAGTCAGTTCCAAATACCAATAATCTGAACACAAAAGTATAAACTATACTAACCCAGTTGTTGGTACTAATGACTAAAATAATATCAGTGATGAAAAATAGCTCTTCTGCTATAAGAGCACCAATCATAACAGAATGAATACAACCCTCACTTCTTACATAAAAATAAATAAACAAACATAAAAGCTACATAAACATTAAACAAGTAACCTTTATATTGGTTACTACTTCCCTTAACTCTGGAAATTCAACACAAAATGTATTTAAAAATAATACCATTTGTCTCTTCAAATATAAGCTTCCTGCAGCTACTGTGGTACCTAAATGACTTGTTTTTCTATCAACCTGTATCTCTACACTAAAAAGAACATTTCATCATGTGTCACCTGTAACCTGAATATAAACATAAAGGAAAATATACCGGGCCAACAAAACATTGTTATTTCAATAATATCCCACCTCATGAATTCACTCTGGAAGTTACTCTCTTACTGGACATGATGGTAATGACAACACCACATGAACAACAGAACCACCCCTTTCACCTGGTCTGCCTGGCGTTCTTGCACTCTAAAAGAAAGACATGTCATCACATGACACCATCTACCTGCAATCATAATATATAACAACAGCAAAACATAACTGCTAATTAACTAACTACACTAAGGCTGTCAATCCAAAAGACTGGAATTCCTAAACGGATGAAAACAGTCTCTATCTTTCACAACCATGTCTAACGGGCAAAAGTTCTTGCTGGTGGTCTTTCACAATCCCCTTTCGCACAAAGTCACGAGTTGACATATCGGTATGCAGAAAATTTTGCCTCACACCAGTCACAATACACGGTCCACCTGTCACATTTCTAACACCTAACTGGTCGACCACACTGACACCAGGAGACTTCCATCGTCCCCTCCTCCTCCGCCTCTTCCTGCGAAAGAAATTTCTCTGGTTGCCACGCATAACCATCCGGCTATCAGAAGTTGACACTGCACCCACCTGAACTGCTGGGGCTGATCCTTTAGAAGGATCAACCTGGGGCGGACTCTGTTGTCGCTTAAGGCCCTGCTGGTCTCGGTGGCTTACGCTTGGCAAATGCTTTGCTACACATTGACTCCAGAGGGGTTCTGAATAACACTAACCCCTCTCTTCGGACACCTGTTCTGGAGGTGGGTGCGGCTTCGACAAACATTGCACCTCTTGCGTTGTACCTTGGGCTGCATCAACGAATCAGCTAAGGCTCTCATCCGACCTAGCTTAGCTCGAAGTTCCTCCACCACCACATCATCATGCTGGACCCCTTGACACTCGACCACTGGCATTAGGCCACCTCTCTGAACTGTAATCTTGACGTTCTACATATTGGTATGTACAGACTTCTGGAGCTAACGACACACCAGCCCATCGCATGGCCAAGTCTCTAACACAAAGGAAAGTCACTGACGGGTCATTGCGATATCCTCTCCTCTGCCATTCTCCTGCTGAGAACATTATGTAGTTTTGCAACAAACCAGTCTCTTAGGATCACTGGATCCCAAGCAACCATGCCCCTCTTTCTCTGTGCTTCCAGCACCAAACGAAAGGCTTTGTGGACCCGGTGAGAGAAATCCATGATGGATTCCTCTGCATCTTGTGTTACTTGGAAGAAAGCTGCAGCAAGTTCCACCATGCTGCGCTGCTCTCCATACACCTGCTGAATGGTCTGCAGCATCTCCTCAGGGTCATTACAAGCTGACCTAAGTTCAAGTTCCGCCCACACACTGGGAGCAACACTTTCACAAATAATGTCCACTTTATCTTCATCGCACACCGCACCAGCCCTCCAGGCAGATCTCACCTTCCTCACATACTTCTCAACAGTTGGCCCACTTTTCTGGCCAAAACAAGGAACTTCTATCTTCACAGGTGCAACTATGTACCTGACTTCACCAGTGGGCCCTGTGACGTCAGGGGCACCAACTGGGAGGGGAACTGCGGTCCCTAACGCTGAAGACAGAGCCATCTTTGCTCTGGATAGGATACAGCGAAAGTGTACTAGGAGGCAATTTATCTGAGCCCACTCACCATACAGGGGACTCCTCTCTTGTGCAGGAATGCCGGGGGATCTCAGCAGCAAACCTGGGTTCTAATGTCACAACTCAAAGACAATGGACACCACAAACATAAACACTGACCTATCACACAAAACAATCACTAGATACTAAAACAATTCTAACAGAACAATTCAAAGGCTGCCACTATATCTCGTCGGGGTCGCCATTTTGTAGTCGATGGTAAAAGACAAAGGGAGACAATCATAAAGACTGATGCTTCCTTCACTACGGTGCTAAGAGGTAAAGAGTAGTTCTGACTTCGTTACGGCCAAAGAAGAAAAATAGTGAAAAGAGAGAGAACCTCACACCGCCTCAACCGACAAAAAAAGATGATAGTAATTAGATAAGAAGATATACGAGATCTCAGACAGAGGCAGAAACTATTTTATAGATGTTCACACAGGAAACACCATGTTTGAGCCCAAGCGATGAATTAAGGTGTTAGATTGTGGTAGAAATAGTGGTTGTAAAAACTAAAAGAGACAAACAAACAAATCAAAAACAGTACAAAAATAGCTCTTTATTTATCTCCTCTAGCTGAACATGTTTGATAACACATTGCAATAACAGATACAACAGACAACTGTATATATCAAACAACAACGGTGGGTAACCCCCAACCAATCAACACCACTTAAGACAACAGGGTACACCAAGTACCACAACACAGGTGCTCCAAGCAATAGCTGGTTAGACTGACACAATAAAGAACCTTGACACAAGCAACACTGCACAGACAATAAGGCACTACAAAAACATAGGTTACACAACATAAACCCCAAGACACGACATAAACAAAGAGTTGTGACACAATTTACTATCCCACCAAGAACCCAGGCCTGCTGACACTAACTAGTCAGCCGCTCAGTTTTGTCACAACATTAGTTGACACAGATCAACTCAGGGAATTGTTCCCACACCTGACAACAACAGAACAGCACTGAACTGAAGGCCATGCTGCCCGCATCTCTCATCAGCACAAAGGACTGCTAAAACAAAACTGGCTTCCGATTCCTTTGTTAAGCCGAGTTCCGGTGGTGGCCAGGACAAATACGGCTTTGATAGACCAAACTCGTGCATCGGTTTGTTGTAGACACCAAGGTGCATCGGTTTGGCGCTATCACACTAGTATCTCCCCGTGGACTGTGATGTCCAAGATAGGAGAAACTTGTTACTTATTCTAGTATCTCCCCGTGGACTGTGATGTCCAAGATAGGAGAAAACTTGTTACTTATTCTAGTATCTCCCCGTGGACTGTGATGTCCAAGATAGGAGAAACTTGTTACTTATTCTAGTATCTCCCCGTGGACTGTGATGTCCAAGATAGGAGAAACTTGTTACTTATTCTAGTATCTCCCCGTGGACTGTGATGTCCAAGATAGGAGAAACTTGTTACTTATTCTAGTATCTCCCCGTGGACTGTGATGTCCAAGATAGGAGAAACTTGTTACTTATTCTAGTATCTCCCCGTGGACTGTGAATGTCCAAGATAGGAGAAACTGTTACTTATTCTAGTATCTCCCCGTGGACTGTGATGTCCAAGATAGGAGAAACTTGTTACTTATTCTAGTATCTCCCCGTGGACTGTGATGTCCAAGATAGGAGAAACTTGTTACTTATTCTAGTATCTCCCCGTGGACTGTGATGTCCAAGATAGGAGAAACTTGTTACTTATTCTAGTATCTCCCCGTGGACTGTGATGTCCAAGATAGGAGAAACTTGTTACTTATTCTAGTATCTCCCCGTGGACTGTGATGTCCAAGATAGGAGAAACTTGTTACTTATTCTTGTATCTCCCGTGGACTGTGATGTCCAAGATAGGAGAAACTTGTTACTTATTCTAGTATCTCCCCGTGGACTGTGATGTCCAAGATAGGAGAAACTTGTTACTTATTCTAGTATCTCCCCGTGGACTGTGATGTCCAAGATAGGAGAAACTGTTACTTATTCTAGTATCTCCCCGTGGACTGTGATGTCCAAGATAGGAGAAACTTGTTACTTATTCTAGTATCTCCCCGTGGACTGTGATGTCCAAGATAGGAGAAACTTGTTACTTATTCTAGTATCTCCCCGTGGACTGTGATGTCCAAGAATAGGAGAAACTTGTTACTTATTCTAGTATCTCCCCGTGACTGTGATGTCCAAGATAGGAGAAACTTGTTTACTTATTCTAGTATCTCCCCGTGGACTGTGATGTCCAAGATAGGAGAAACTTGTTACTTATTCTAGTATCTCCCCGTGGATTGTGATGTCCAAGATAGGAGAAACTTGTTACTTATTCTAGTATCTCCCCGTGGACTGTGATGTCCAAGATAGGAGAAACTTGTTACTTATTCTAGTATCTCCCCGTGGACTGTGATGTCCAAGATAGGAGAAACTTGTTACTTATTCTAGTATCTCCCCGTGGACTGTGATGTCCAGATAGGAGAAACTTGTTACTATTCTAGTATCTCCCCGTGGGACTGTGATGTCCAAGATAGGAGAAACTTGTTACTATTCTAGTATCTCCCCCTTGGACTGTGATGTCCAAGATAGGAGAAAATTGTTACTTATTCTAGTATCTCCCCGTGGACTGTGATGTCCAAGATAGGAGAACACTTGTTACTTATTCTAGTATCTCCCCGTGGACATGTGATGTCCAAGATAGGAGAAACTTGTTACTTATTCTAGTATCTCCCCGTGGACTGTGATGTCCAAGATAGGAGAAACTTGTTACTTATTCTAGTATCTCCCCGTGGACTGTGATTGTCCAGATAGGAGAAACTTGTTACTTATTCTAGTATCTCCCCGTGGACTGTGATGTCCAAGATAGAGAAACTTGTTACTTATTCTAGTATCTCCCCGTGGACTGTGATGTCCAAGATAGGAGAAACTTGTTACTTATTCTAGTATCTCCCCGTGGACTGTGATGTCCAAGATAGGAGAAACTTGTTACTTATTCTAGTATCTCCCCGTGGACTGTGATGTCCAAGATAGGAGAAACTTGTTACTTATTCTAGTATCTCCCCGTGGACTGTGATGTCCAAGATAGGAGAAACTTGTTACTTATTCTAGTATCTCCCCGTGGACTGTGATGTCCAAGATAGGAGAAACTTGTTACTTATTCTAGTATCTCCCCGTGGACTGTGATGTCCAAGATAGGAGAAACTTGTTACTTATTCTAGTATCTCCCCGTGGACTGTGATGTCCAAGATAGGAGAAACTTGTTACTTATTCTAGTATCTCCCCGTGGACTGTGATGTCCAAGATAGGAGAAACTTGTTACTTATTCTAGTATCTCCCCGTGGACTGTGATGTCCAAGATAGGAGAAACTTGTTACTTATTCTAGTATCTCCCCGTGGACTGTGATGTCCAAGATAGGAGAAACTTGTTACTTATTCTAGTATCTCCCCGTGGACTGTGATGTCCAAGATAGGAGAAACTTGTTACTTATTCTAGTATCTCCCCGTGGACTGTGATGTCCAAGATAGGAGAAACTTGTTACTTATTCTAGTATCTCCCCGTGGACTGTGATGTCCAAGATAGGAGAAACTTGTTACTTATTCTAGTATCTCCCCGTGGACTGTGATGTCCAAGATAGGAGAAACTTGTTACTTATTCTAGTATCTCCCCGTGGACTGTGATGTCCAAGATAGGAGAAACTTGTTACTTATTCTAGTATCTCCCCGTGGACTGTGATGTCCAAGATAGGAGAAACTTGTTACTTATTCTAGTATCTCCCCGTGGACTGTGATGTCCAAGATAGGAGAAACTTGTTACTTATTCTAGTATCTCCCCGTGGACTGTGATGTCCAAGATAGGAGAAACTTGTTACTTATTCTAGTATCTCCCCGTGGACTGTGATGTCCAAGATAGGAGAAACTTGTTACTTATTCTAGTATCTCCCCGTTGGACTGTGATTGTCCAAGATAGGAGAAACTCTTGTTACTTATTCTAGTATCTCCCCGTGGTACTGTGATGTCCAAGATAGGAGAAACTTGTTACTTATTCTAGTATCTCCCCGTTGGACTGTGATGTCCAAGATAGGAGAAACTTGTTACTTATTCTAGTATCTCCCCGTGGACTGTGATGTCCAAGATAGGAGAAACTTGTTACTTTATTCTAGTATCTCCCCGTTGACTGTGATTGTCCAAGATAGGAGAAACTGTTACTTATTCTAGTATCTCCCCGTGGACTGTGATGTCCAAGATAGGGAGAAACTTGTTACTTATTCTAGTATCTCCCCGTGGACTGTGATGTCCAAGATAGGAGAAACCTTGTTACTTATTTCTAGTATCTCCCCGTGGACTGTGATGTCCAAGATAGGGAGAAACTTGTTACTTATTTCTAGTATCTCCCCGTGGACTGTGATGTCCAAGATAGGAGAAAATTGTTACTTATTCTAGTATCTCCCCGTGGACTGTGATGTCCAAGATAGGGGAAACTTGTTACTTATTCTAGTATCTCCCCGTGGACTGTGATGTCCAAGATAGGGGAAACTTGTTACTTATTCTAGTATCTCCCCGTGGACTGTGATGTCCAAGATAGGGGAAACTTGTTACTTATTCTAGTATCTCCCCGTGGACTGTGATGTCCAAGATAGGAGAAACTTGTTACTTATTCTAGTATCTCCCCGTGGACTGTGATGTCCAAGATAGGAGAAACTTGTTACTTATTCTAGTATCTCCCCGTGGACTGTGATGTCCAAGATAGGAGAAACTTGTTACTTATTCTAGTATCTCCCCGTGGACTGTGATGTCCAAGATAGGAGAAACTTGTTACTTATTCTAGTATCTCCCCGTGGACTGTGATGTCCAAGATAGGAGAAACTTGTTACTTATTCTAGTATCTCCCCGTGGACTGTGATGTCCAAGATAGGAGAAACTTGTTACTTATTCTAGTATCTCCCCGTGGACTGTGATGTCCAAGATAGGAGAAACTTGTTACTTATTCTAGTATCTCCCCGTGGACTGTGATGTCCAAGATAGGAGAAACTTGTTACTTATTCTTGTATCTCCCCGTGGACTGTGATGTTACTGAATGTAACATTTCCTAGGTGTCGGGGTTGGTCGCGTCGTCGTCTAAAGGAGATGCAACTAAAAAAAAATAAGAGCAGCAACCGTAGCCGTGGTGTTGGGATCATGGTCGTAGTAGTAGTAGTAATAGCCCATTAGTTGCTTTAGTAGTTGTAGTAGTAGTGGTAGTAGTCGTAGTAGCAGTAGCGTAGGAGTAGTAGTGAAAAATACTGCATGGCCGTATCAGCAGTAATAATAATAATAATAGCAGTAATGATGATGTTAGTAGTAGTAGTTGTAGTAGTCGTACTAGTAAAAGAAGTAGTAGTAACTCATTAGCTGCAGTAGTGGTAGTTGTAGTACTAGGAGTAGATATAGTAGTAGAAATTTTTTTACTGCGTCCCAAGTAGCCGTAAAATAATAGTATTAGTTGTAGTAGCGGGGTAGGGGTATCCTCTATCAAAGGAGAAGTAAGGCACCTCCTTCGCTCCGCAAGCCTACGGACACCCTTGAGCAAGATGGAGTATCCGTTTAACCCCCCCCACCCCCACCCCCACCAACAGGGTAACTTGAAGCCACGGGAGCAGGTAATGAATTTGACTTGAGAGCAGCCGACAGATAGTTATTGGTTATGATTTCAAGTCAGCGACGGTAGTCAGCGGATCTCTCAATGGAAACAATGACTACGGTCATCTGATCATTATGGTCACTGCCAGGAAGGAAGAATGGTAGACTTCCCTCGTTATTGATTCCCGAGCTCGTCAGCCTCTGTTGGTATCCCCTTAACAAAGGAAACTATAAACTTCAAACCTCCACTGCCTTGCGGGCATACCCAAATGTGAAAGGCTTCGGGAGTAAACTATGAGGACAAATCCGGAGATGGAGTCCCTAAGGAAGTTCCATGTTGTAAACAACATAGTTCTGGCAACTCCTGCGACGGCACCGATGCCAAGTCGCATTGGCTACTGCCTTTCCCTTGGTCAACATCGGCGACGTGGAGAGGGAGAACTTGCTACTGGGCAATATACTGGGTACAGTATCCCAAGTGTCGTGATGAATTCCAAAGCTTTCAGTGAGATCTTGAGAGTGTCTTTAAAGCGTTTCTTCTGATCGGCTTGGGAGCGTTTACCACAACGCAGCTCGTCGTAAAAAATTCGTCCAGGAAGGCTGTGATCCGGCATGTGGTTCTTCGCATTCCATTGCCCAGACTTGTGCCCTGGAGAGGTCACTTCAGCACCGCGTAAAGCGGTGACACAACACGGGAAGCAGCATTTGCCGGTTATAAGTCTTAATGCTCGATTGGCATAGAGCAAGGCGCCACAGGCTACTTCCGACGGTGGGAGAGATCATCGTATCTCACTAGACAGCTACCACTGTCAGGGTCTTAAACTTGGCTCGTTGGACCTGACATATGTGAGACAAGTACAAGTACAAAATGATTGGACTTGACACACAATGACACTAAGTTCAATGGATTTATTTACAGTTCACATGCAATACGATATAGTTTGGCATGTGATGATCATTACTATACATATACAAGACATCAGTACACTTACAGACAAAACCCTCAGCTTCACAGTCTATCTCACAAGATATACAAGCACTCGACTTTCGGGCACAGAACTACACAAAGCCTTTCTCAACCCACACGTCTTGTCATGTCCGAGTTCCCAAGCAGTCTGGCGGTCTCTCCGTACAGTGCTTGCCCTGTGGCTTGGCTTCACGAGGACTGCGTGCTTCTTGCTTTGTCCTTGCCTGACCGCTGCCGATCACGTCAGCCGGCAACCTGCGGGCAGGTAACTGGTACTTGCCTGGCGGGCGTAACGATGTCACTGCATCTCGGGTATCGACTATTCGCCTGGCGGGCGTAACGATGTTACTGCATCTCCGTTGGAGACATTAGAGATTCTGACACGCACCCTCCTAAGCTGGGCAATAAGGTGTTGTCTCGCCACGGTTAATCTGCTCCTGAGGGTGTGTGGAGCTTAGGGACAAAATCCTGACATACGGACCGCAAACTTTACACCTGGCAACAAGAAAATAAAACACCCGGCCCTAAGGATGGGAACATGGGACGTAAGAACCACGACCCCTGGCATCTCAGACGATCTAAATTAGATTGTCGATGCCCGTAAAACAGCAGTGATAAACTACGAACTACTCAGACTGGGGATATACATTGTTACCCTGCAAGCCTCCCAGAATCTGGAAACATCAAGGAGAAGAACTCCACTTTCTACTGGCATGGCAAGTCGAGCGGAGAGACCAGGGAGCATGGAGTTGGCTTTGCTATCAGAAACAAGCTGCTCAAGTCCATATTACCACCAAGTGATGGCACTGAAAGAATACAGAAGCTCCAACTCCAGAGAGAGGCAGGCCCAGTTAGTATTATAAGCGTTTACGCCCCAACACTAACTGCAGCAACAAAATCTAAAGACAAGTTCTATGACGACCTTAGCAAAGTGGTCAGTGAAACACCAGAGAAGCAACATCTTTCCATCTTGGGGGATTTCAATGCCAGGGTTGGCCCCGACCACAAATCTTGGCCTTCATGTCTAGGACAGTTTGGCTTTGGGAAGATCAATGACAATGGACAACGTCTCTTGGAATTCTGCAGCCATCATAAACTGTGCTTGACTAACACTTTCTTCGACACAAAACCATAACACAGGGTGTCATGAAGGCACTACAGATCAAAGAACTGGCACCAACTCGACCTGGTGCTCACTAAACGCAACAAACTCTGCAATGTATGACTAACTGGCATCTATCATTGTGCTGACTGTGACACCAATCATTCACTTGTTTCCAACAAGGTGAAGATAAAGCCTAAGAGAATCTATAGAAATGGAACAGAAGGAAGACCACGCATCGACATCAGCGGAACCCAAAACACAGAGAAGGTCAATAAATTCACCCAGCCTCTAGCGGAGGCTGTGCCTGGCCCCACAAAACGGAACTGCCACCGAGAGATGGAGTCATTTACGCTACACCATCCATAACACAGCACTATCAACATTTGGCAAGAAGCACACTAAGTCAACCGACTGGTTTGAAGCACATTCTGAAGAGATGCTCCCAGCCCTGGAGATAAAGAGACATGCATTCTCAGTTTACAAACATTCACAATAAGAGAAAACATTACAGGCACTGCAAGCGGCCAGAAATAGAGTACAACAAATTACAAAAATATGTGCGAACAGGTACTGGCTATAGTAACCTGCACAAATTCAAACTTGCGCAGACACGGGAAATATATGAGGAATGTACGAGGGCATCAAGCAAGTTGCCGGTCCATCAAAAAATTAGATCAACGATCAATAGGGGGGGGGGTAATCATAAAAGATCGAGTGAAACAATGGATCGCTGGGTAGAACACTACTCAGAGCTATACTCAGTGGAAAACAATGTCAGAGAAGAAGCTCTGGAAGCCATTGAACAACAGTCCACCATGCATGCCCTGGATAACGAACCATGCCTCACAGAAATCAGCGAAGCACTTGACACTATCAAATCCGGCAAGGCACTTGGGAAAGATGGCATGCCACCCGAAATTTTAAAATGTGGCAAAGAAACAATCATCCCAGAACTGTATGCGAAACGGACTGGTGCTCTTTGGGCGCATTCTGATCCAACAAACTGAGCATAAGAGGCACAAGCGTAAAATGCAGTCACTTGCGGAACTTGCTTCGTTTTACAGATGCGGAAACTGTGACAGAGATTGTAACTCTCCCATTGGATTATACAGTCACCAGCGGGGCTGTCAGGTACCTCCCCAACGGCACAACTCCATAGTCCTACAGGATTGAAAGAGGCCTACTACTAGTAAAAGAAATACTTGCAAGGTAATGGTGGTAGTGTCACTGGTGTAAACCTTTTTATCGCTTGTCAAGAGCCTTCCAGAATTCTCTGTAATTCGACGCATGACCAGCTAGACACCCCTCAAGAAAGTGTCTTCATTAGCCAGGTCTATCATCCACGTGAACCCACAACTATGTCTTCATTAGCCAGGTCTATCATCAACATGAACCCACAACTATGTCTTCATTAGCCAGGTCTATCATCAACATGAACCCACAACTATGTCTTCATTAGCCAGGTCTATCATCAACATGAACCCACAACTATGTCTTCATTAGCCAGGTCTATCATCAACATGAACCCACAACTATGTCTTCATTAGCCAGGTCTATCATCAACATGAACCCACAACTATGTCTTCATTAGCCAGGTCTATCATCAACATGAACCCACAACTATGTCTTCATTAGCCAGGTCTATCATCCACATGAACCCACAACTATGTCTTCATTAGCCAGGTCTATCATCAACATGAACCCACAACTATGTCTTCATTAGCCAGGTCTATCATCCACATGTAACCCACAACTATGTCATCATTAGCCAGGTCTATCATCCACATGTACCCACAACTATGTCATCATTAGCCAGGTCTATCATCCACATGTACCCACAACTATGTCATCATTAGCCAGGTCTATCATCCACATGTAACCCACAACTATGTCATCATTAGCCAGGTCTATCATCCACATGTACCCACAACTTATGTCATCATTAGCCAGGTCTATAATCCACATGTACCCACAACTATGTCATCATTAGCCAGGTCTATCATCCACATGTACCCACAATTATGTCATCATTAGCCAGGTCTATCATCCACATGTACCCACAATTATGTCATCATTAGCCAGGTCTATCATCCACATGTACCCACAACTTATGTCATCATTAGCCAGGTCTATCATCCACATGTACCCACAACTATGTCATCATTAGCCAGGTCTATCATCCACATGTACCCACAACTATGTCATCATTAGCCAGGTCTATCATCCACATGTAACCCACAATTATGTCATCATTAGCCAGGTCTATCATCCACATGTACCCACAATTATGTCATCATTAGCCAGGTCTATCATCCACATGTACCCACAATTATGTCATCATTAGCCAGGTCTATCATCCACATGTACCCACAATTATGTCATCATTAGCCAGGTCTATCATCCACATGTACCCACAATTATGTCATCATTAGCCAGGTCTATCATCCACATGTACCCACAATTATGTCATCATTAGCCAGGTCTATCATCCACATGTACCCACAATTATGTCATCATTAGCCAGGTCTATCATCCACATGTACCCACAATTATGTCATCATTAGCCAGGTCTATCATCCACATGTACCCACAATTATGTCATCATTAGCCAGGTCTATCATCCACATGTACCCACAATTATGTCATCATTAGCCAGGTCTATCCTCCACATGTACCCACAATTATGTCATCATTAGCCAGGTCTATCCTCCACATGTACCCACAATTATGTCATCATTAGCCAGGTCTATCATCCACATGTACCCACAATTATGTCATCATTAGCCAGGTCTATCATCCACATGTACCCACAATTATGTCATCATTAGCCAGGTCTATCATCCACATGTACCCACAATTATGTCATCATTAGCCAGGTCTATCATCCACATGTACCCACAATTATGTCATCATTAGCCAGGTCTATCATCCACATGTACCCACAATTATGTCATCATTAGCCAGGTCTATCATCCACATGTACCCACAATTATGTCATCATTAGCCAGGTCTATCATCCACATGTACCCACAATTATGTCATCATTAGCCAGGTCTATCATCCACATGTACCCACAATTATGTCATCATTAGCCAGGTCTATCCTCCACATGTACCCACAATTATGTCATCATTAGCCAGGTCTATCATCCACATGTACCCACAATTATGTCATCATTAGCCAGGTCTATCCTCCACATGTACCCACAATTATGTCATCATTAGCCAGGTCTATCATCCACATGTACCCACAATTATGTCATCATTAGCCAGGTCTATCATCCACATGTACCCACAACTATGTCATCATTAGCCAGGTCTATAATCCACATGTACCCACAACTATGTCATCATTAGCCAGGTCTATCATCCACATGTACCCACAATTATGTCATCATTAGCCAGGTCTATCCTCCACATGTACCCACAATTATGTCATCATTAGCCAGGTCTATCCTCCACATGTACCCACAATTATGTCATCATTAGCCAGGTCTATCCTCCACATGTACCCACAATTATGTCATCATTAGCCAGGTCTATCATCCACATGTACCCACAACTATGTCAACATTAGCCAGGTCTATCATCCACATGTACCCACAATCTATGTCATCATTAGCCAGGTCTATCATCCACATGTACCCACAATTATGTCATCATTAGCCAGGTCTATCATCCACATGTACCCACAATTATGTCATCATTAGCCAGGTCTATCCTCACATGTACCCACAATTATGTCATCATTAGCCAGGTCTATCATCAACATGAACCCACAACTATGTCTTCATTAGCCAGCTCTATCATCAACATGAACCCACAACTATGTCTTCATTAGCCAGGTCTATCATCAACATGAACCCACAACTATGTCTTCATTAGCCAGGTCTATCATCAACATGAACCCACAACTATGTCTTCATTAGCCAGGTCTATCATCAACATCAACCCACAACTATGTCTTCATTAGCCAGGTCTATCATCAACATGAACCCACAACTATGTCTTCATTAGCCAGGTCTATCATCAACATGAACCCACAACTATGTCTTCATTAGCCAGGTCTATCATCAACATGAACCCACAACTATGTCTTCATTAGCCAGGTCTATCATCAACATGAACCCACAACTATGTCTTCATTAGCCAGGTCTGTCATCAACATGAACCCACAACTATGTCTTCATTAGCCAGGTCTATCATCAACATGAACCCACAACTATGGACACAATTTCCTATATAACCATTGTAATAGCATTTTTTCCTGCAGCGAGGCGCTGTCGTCATTTTGAGTTGACAGGTTTGAATCCCGGTCATTAACTATATCTTCTGTACCATTCAAATACGTCTGACCTGTCTCCAAACCTAACACCGTAATGTTGAGTCTTTGTCCACCCAAACCATTGTCCCATTTTCCCACTATAACGCCCACGTTTCCTGTATTTCCCAACCTGCTTGCGGTCGCGCCATTGCACTGGCCTTGACTTTTGTTGTTTATCCATCAAGAATGAAGATGACCACTCATTTCATCCAGTGGGTTTGAACGTATGGGGTCGTGAGTTCGATGGCTGGTAAGGTCTATTTTGGCTCGAAATGTTCCGTGACAACATGGGCAAAGAATGCCTGACGCTCCCGGAGGAGGATCTCCGGCAGTGGTTTTTCTGTCCAGCTTCCCCCCTCCCCCTCTTCATTCTTTTGCAGTCCTGTTTGCTCCACAAGTGACTGCACCCTTGCGTAATGATATACGCCACGAATTTCGATCTTTGGCTGCAATCTCCCAAGTGTCGTGATGAATTCCAAAGCTTTCAGTGAGATCTTGAGAGTGTCTTTAAAGCGTTTCCTCTGATCGGCTTGGGAGCGTTTACCACAACGCAGCTCGTCGTAAAACATTCGTCCAGGAAGGCTGTGATCCGGCATGCGAGCCAAGTGACCAGCCCAGCAAATCTGATTCTTCATTAATAAAGTGTGGATACTGAGCATTGACGCTCTTTCTATGACTTCTGTGTCTGGGATCTTGTCTTGCCATTTAATCTTCAATAGCTTCCCAAGGCAGACTGTGGAAGTGATTTAATTTCCTAGCGTGTCACTGGTAAACAGTCCAGGTTTCACAAGCATATAGCAGTGTAGATAATACAACTGCTTTGTAGACTTTCATCTTTTTTTACAGGCTTATTCCATTTCTATCCCACACATTCTTGTACAGTCTGTCAAAGGCCACGCTGGCCTTATAGATTCTTGCATTCACTTCATCATCAATTGTGGCAACTTGTGACACAGTGCTGCCAAGATAGGTGAATTTGTCCACAATACTTAGTCCATGACCATTCACTTTGAATTTCGGTACGGTGTGATTAATCCCTGGAACTGGCTGATACATAACTAGTCTTCTCCAAGTTGATATTGAGCCCAAAGTTGGCACAGGCATATGAGAAAGCTGACACATTGTGTTGTATGTCTGCCTCTGATTTGGCATATAGAGCGTAATCATCAGCAAACAGGAGCTCTCTGGCCCTGACCTTT
The DNA here is from genome assembly GCA_014155875.1 of Cepaea nemoralis. Classification (NCBI taxonomy): domain Eukaryota; kingdom Metazoa; phylum Mollusca; class Gastropoda; order Stylommatophora; family Helicidae; genus Cepaea; species Cepaea nemoralis. Next base: position 174,046 of record JACEFZ010015059.1, read on the forward strand.
AACTTGCTGGGGTATACGTTGGTCGTGAAACCTGTGTCTTGTATGCCTTATAATGTATACACGCATTTACTTACATATTCATCATCACAATGAGCCGTGCCGATAAGCGTATGCGGTCATGTTTCGCCATCTCACGAGTCGTGGATAGGCTCATTGTTCTTGTCCCGACCATACCACGTGGCCAAGCCATCCCAGGTATTTACTACTCTGCCTTCCCCATTTTCTCTTCCCCTTAATCTTGCCAGTTGTCATCCAAGTTCTCCAATTTATTTCTTCCCATAACGTGTCCAAAAAACTGTGACGGTCTAATTTCTCTAATCTGCTTACTTTCATATTCACACATATTAAGATATGCGACACAACCCATTATGTTGTTATGCTTTAATGCAGTTGCTGCAGTGATATGTTTATATGTTGTTTTCTTGTATTTGTTTTCTTATGAAGGCTTGTCACCGCGACGTCCTTTGTTCTCCGGTTGGTGTTTTGGAAAACTGCTCTATACTTCCTGGTTTTATATTGTTTACAAATTCTGTTGAGGAAGGCGTTGTTTTAGATACACCATATTTCAACACCCGTTGAACTCACGTTGAGCTGATCTTATCTCTACACCCCATGGATTATTGTTTACCATTGCCTCCCGGTGAAGGCTGTTTAACTGTAGCCTACATTATATTCAGGTTGTTATTAACGTTCAAATCGATGTTTGACTTTTAATAACATGAAACAACAGCCTGAATACAATGTAGCTGTTAGTAAAAGCTAAACATTAGAGGATCGACTTCATTGCCCCGGGTTTTATCCCATATGGCTTGGTCTCTTTCTGCAGGGCGGCTTGCCGAAAGCATCTCACAAAGCACGAACTCCGTTAAAAAAAATGTTAAATTTGTTTAGTCACATCTTCAAGGGAGAGCATTAAAAATGCTCTATTTGCAACAGTAAATAATGAATTAAGTCCTCTCACAGCATTATGTAATGAAGGAAGTACAGTGTGTATTTTTTATGATTACGCAGTGTTTGAACATATTGCCGATCCTAGTTTTGTATTTATCTATTATGTTGAATGAACTTTACAGAGGGTGAATACAAAACTTGGACCAGCAATATTTTTAAACAAGGCACAGTCATTAAAAATACACTCTGTAGAAAAAAGAAGTAAAGACATAACTTTGGTGCAGAAATCCAGGAAATGAAGATAGTAACAGAGAAATTACTAAATACCAGCCATAGTACACAGCCTGTGGTGCTATTGACAGATCCAAAATCAGTACTTGAGGCTCGCCTGTCTGGGAAATTGCCAGTACTAAGGACCCTACTTTCTGATCTAGGCAGCCAGCGTAAGGTCACAGTGGATACCATCTCACTGTGGAGTACCCGGAATCGAGAGACCCGATCGACTGGTTAAGGAAGGAGCAAGAAAAGAACAGCCTGGTGTACCCGTTCCATACGAGCAAAAGAAAAGAATGATCAAATCAGTTAGAAAGCCATCAAAACCTTATGGGCAGAGAAGAACAAATCATTATTCTGCGCCTGAGAACAGAACACATAAATTACGCAACCGCATGTATACAAAATACAAGATTGGTGAAACAGCCATGTGCACTTGTGGTCTGGCGTCGCAGACAGCAGAGCACATACTCCAAGACTGCCCAAAATACAACATATCCAGGCAAACCTTCTGGCCTAGAGAGACGACAGTGGAAGATAAACTCTATGGACCGCTGAGTAAACTAAATAGGACAGTAAAATTCATACAAGAGACAACATTGCAGTTATAGACAAATTTCAAAGGTAGGCCTTTGACATCCCGTCCACTTCACAGGGATTCCTGGAGATTTCTGGACGATCTCAAAGGGGAAGGAATATAATGAATGCACGGTGTCACAGATTTGTAAAATGAACGCATACATCTGCGTTGATTACACAGAATAAACAGGATTAGAGAATATAAACAAAGAGCATAACTCTGAAGCTGTTGCAGCATTTTGAAATGAGGCAGCTTAGAAGGATACCTGGCGTTTACTCAGATATTGTTGATACGGTCAGATATTGTTGCTGCAGTCAGATATTGTTGATATAGTCAGATATTGTTGCTACAGTCATATATTGTTGCTACCGTCATATATTGTTGATACAGTTAGATATTGTTGATACAGTCAGATATTGTTGATACAGTCAGATATTGTTGCTAAAGTCAGATATTGTTGATACAGTCAGATATTGTTGATACATTCAGATATTGGTGATACAGTCAGATATTGTTGCTACAGTCAGATATTGTTGACACAGTCATATATTGTTGATACAGTCAGATATTGTTGATACAGTCAGATATTGTTGACACAGTCATATATTGTTGATACAGTCAGATATTGTTGATACACTCAGATATTGTTGATAAACTCAGATATTGTTTATACAGTCAGATATTGTTGATACAGTCATATAGTGTTGATACAGTCAGATATTGTTGATAAACTCAGATATTGATGCTACAGTCAGATATTGTTGATACAGTCATAAATTGTTGATACAGTCAGATATTGTTGCTACAGTCAGATATTGTTGATAGAGTCAGATATTGTTGATAGAGTCAGATATTGTTGCTACACTGAGATATTGTTGATACAGTCAGATATTGTTGCAACAGTCAGATATTGTTGCTACAGTCAGATATTGTTGCTGCAGTCAGATATTGTTGCTACAGTCAGATATCGTTGCTACAGTCAGATATTGTTGATACAGTCAGATATTGTTGATACAGTCAGATATTGTTGCTACAGTCAGATATTGTTGCTACAGTCAGATATTGTTGCTACAGTCAGATATTGTTGCTACAGTCATATATCGTTGCTACAGTCATATATTGTTGATACAGTCAGATATTGTTGCTACAGTCAGATATTGTTGATACAGTCATATATTGTTGATACAGTCAGATATTGTTGCTACAGTCATATATTGTTGCTACAGTCAGATATTGTTGATACAGTCAGATATTGTTGCTACAGTCAGATATTGTTGATACAGTCAGATATTGTTGATACATTCAGATATTGGTGATACAGTCAGATATTGTTGCTACAGTCAGATAGTGTTGATACAGTCAGATATTGTTGATAAACTCAGATATTGTTGCTACAGTCAGATATTGTTGATACAGTCATAAATTGTTGATACAGTCATATATTGTTGCTACAGTCAGATATTGTTGATAGAGTCAGATATTGTTGATACAGTCAGATATTGTTGCTACACTCAGATATTATTGCTACAGTCAGATATTGTTGCTACAGTCAGATATTGTTGATACACTCAGATATTGTTGCTACAGTCAGATATCGTTGCTACAGTCATATATTGTTGATACAGTCAGATATTGTTGCTACAGTCAGATATCGTTGCTACAGTCAGATATTGTTGATACAGTCAGATATTGTTGATACACTCAGATATTGTTGCCACAATCAGATAGTGTTGATACGGTCAGATATTGTTGCTACAGTCAGACATTGTTGATACAGTCAGATATTGTTGATACAGTCAGATATTGTTGATACAGTCAGAAGGGAAGTATTGTAGATATTGTCAGAAGGGAAGTATTGTTGATACTGTCAGAAGGGAAGTATTGTTAATACTGTCAGATATCGTTAATACAGTCAGATATTGTTGATACAGTCAGATAATGTTGATACACTCAGATATTGTTGCTACAGTCAGATATTGTTGATACAGTCAGATATTGTTGATACAGTCAGATATTGTTGATACAGTCAGATATTGTTGATACAGTGAGATATTGTTGATACACTCAGATATTTTTGATACAGTCAGATATTGTTGATACACTCAGATATTGTTGCTACAGTCAGATATTGTTGCTACAGTCAAATATTGTTGACACAGTCAGATATTGTTGATACACTCAGAGATTGTTGATACACTCAGATATTATTGATACACTCAGATATTGTTGATAGTCAGATATTATTGATACAGTCAGATATTTTGATATACTCAGATATTGTTGCTACAGTCAGATATTGTTGAATCACTCAGATATTGTTGCTACAGTCAGATATTGTTGATACAGTCAGATATTGTTGATACAGTCATATATTGTTGCTACACTCAGATATTGTTGCTACAGTCAGATATTGTTGATACACTGAGATATTGTTGCTACAATCAGATATTGTTGCTACAGTCAGATATTGTTGCTACAGTCAGATATTGTTGATACACTCAAATAATGTTGATACAGTCAGATATTGTTGATACACTCAGATATTGTTGCTACAGTCAGATATTGTTGATACACTCAGATATTGTTGATACAGTCAGATATTGTTGATATACAGTCAGATATTGTTGATACAGTCAGATATTGTTGCTACAGTCAGATATTGTTGCTACAGTCAAATATTGGTGATACACTCAGATATTTTCGATACAGTCAGATATTGTTGATACAGTCAGATATTGTTGATACAGTCAGATATTGTTGATACACTCAGATATTGTTGATACACTCATATATTGTTGATACAGTCAGATATTGTTGATACAGTCAGATATTTTTGATACAGTCAGATATTGTTGCTACAGTCAAATATTGTTGATACTGTCAGAAGGGAAGTATTGTTGATACTGTCAGAAGGGAAGGAACAAACATAATTAATCCACTGGCTGTGATGATGGGGTTACGGACGCAGTTCGTAGTCCCGCATACCCGCGTTCGAAACCACAGCTGCGGACGATTTGGCAGCAGACCACATTGTGTTAGTTTTTTACGAAATTGTATGGGTGCCCGTCATTCAGAAATCAATGGCAAACTACTGATCGCAAACTTGCCAAGACATCACGAACAGCCAAAAATGTTGGGGTTGACTGCAACGTCCTGTACAGGATATGCAACTAACTTTTTGTTATGTTAGGCGTCGCATGCTAAATGAGGGAAAGTGAGACCCACCTAGTGCTCCATACATCCAGGCTAAATGAGGGAAAATGAGAGCCAACTACTGCTCCGTACATTCAGGCTAAATGAGGGAAAGTGAGAGCCAACTACTGCTCCGTACATTGAGGCTAAATGAGGGAAAATTAGAGCCAACTACTGCTCCATACATCCAGGCTAAATGAGGGAAAATGAGAGCCAACTACTGCTCCATACATCCAGGCTAAATGAGGGAAAATGAGAGCCAACTACTGCTCCGTACATTCAGGCTAAATGAGGGAAAGTGAGAGCCAACTACTGCTCCGTACATTGAGGCTAAATGAGAGAAAGTGAGAGCCAACTACTGCTCCGTACATTGAGGCTAAATGAGGGAAAATGAGAGCCAACTACTGCTCCATACATCCAGGCTAAATGAGGGAAAATGAGAGCCAACTACTGCTCCATACATCCAGGCTAAATGAGGGAAAATGAGAGCCAACTACTGCTCCATACATCCAGGCTAAATTAGGGAAAGTGAGAGCCAACTACTGCTCCGTACATTCAGGCTAAATGAGGGAAAGTGAGAGCCAACTACTGCTCCGTACATTGAGGCTAAATGAGGGAAAATGAGAGCCAACTACTGCTCCTACATTCAGGCTAAATAAGAGAAAGTGAGAGCCAACTACTGCTCCGTACATTGAGGCTAAATGAGGGAAAATGAGAGCCAACTACTGCTCCGTACATTCAGGCTAAATGAGGGAAAGTGAGAGCCAACTACTGCTCCGTACATCCAGGCTAAATGAGGGAAAGTGAGAGCCAACTACTGCTCCGTACATCCAGGCTAAATGAGGGAAAGTGAGAGCCACCTACTGCTCCGTACACCCAGGCGTATAAAATACGAGTATAATAGCTTTATCACATCGTAGAGCAATAAGATGAAACTGCTTCTGGCAAAATTCAAATTCATCTCACAGACTGATCACCCAGAACTCAGGGACTCCAGTGGAGACGTCCAGATGGTGATCACTCAGAACGGATGGGTTCCAGTGGAGACGTCCAGATGGTGATCACCCAGAACTAATGGACTACAGTGGAGACGTCCAGATGGTGATTACCCAGAACTCAGGGACTCCAGTGGAGACGTCCAGATGGTGATCACCCAGAACAGACGGGTTCCAGAGGAGACGTCCAGATGATGATCACCCAGAACGAACAGACTCCAGTGGAGACGTCCAGATGATGATCACCCAGAACCCAGGGACTTCAGTGGAGACGTCCAGATGATGATCACCCAGAACCCAGGGACTTCAGTGGAGACGTCCAGATGATGATCACCCAGAACCCAGGGACTCCAGTGGAGACGTCCAGATGATGATCACCCAGAACTCAGGGACTTCAGTGGAGACGTCCAGATGATGATCACCCAGAACGAACAGACTCCAGTGGAGACGTCCAGATGATGATCACCCAGAACCCAGGGACTCTAGTGGAGACGTCCAGATGATGATCGCCCAGAACTCAGGGACTCCAGTGGAGGCATCCAGACGGTGATCACCCAGAACTCAGGGACTCCAGTGGAGACGTCCAGACGGTGATCACCCAGAACAGACGGGTTCCAGTGGAGACGTCCAGACGGTGATCACCCAGAACAGACGGGTTCCAGTGGAGACGTCCAGACGGTGATCACCCAGAACAGACGGGTTCCAGTGGAGACGTCCAGACGGTGATCACCCAGAACAGACGGGTTCCAGTGGAGACGCCCAGATGGTGATCACTCAGAACCCAGGGACTCCAGTGGAGACGTCCAGATGGTGATCACCCAGAACGAACAGACTCCAGTGGAGACGTCCAGATGATGATCACCCAGAACGAACAGACTCCAGTGGAGACGTCCAGATGATAATCACCCAGAACCCAGGGACTCTAGTGGAGACGTCCAGATGATGATCACCCAGAACTCAGGGACTCCAGTGGAGACGTCCAGACGGTGATCACCCAGAACAGACGGGTTCCAGTGGAGACGTCCAGATGATGATCACCCAGAACTCAGGGACTCCAGTGGAGACGTCCAGACGGTGATCACCCAGAACAGATGGGTTCCAGTGGAGACGCCCAGATGGTGATCACCCAGAACCCAGGGACTCCAGTGGAGACGCCCAGATGGTGATCACCCAGAACGAACAGACTCCAGTGGAGACGTCCAGATGATGATCACCTAGAACGAACAGACTCCAGTGGAGACGTCCAGATGATGATCACCCAGAACGAACAGACTCCAGTGGAGACGTCCAGATGGTGATCACCCAGAACGAACGAGTTCCAGTGGAGACGTCCAGATGGTGATCACCCAAACCAGACGGGTTCCAGTGGAGACATCCAGATGGTGATCACCCAGAACGAACGAGTTCCAGTGGAGACGTCCAGATGGTGATTACCCAGAACAGACGGATTCCAGTGGAGACATCCAGATGGTGATCACCCAGAACGAACGAGTTCCAGTGGAGACGTCCAGACGGTGATTACCCAGAACAGACGGATTCCAGTGGAGACGTCCAGATGGTGATTACCCAGAACGAACAGACTCCAGTGGAGACGTCCAGATGATGATCACCCAGAGCGAGAAAGTTCCAGTGGAGACGTGCAGATGTTGCACTGTGCCATGCAGACCACAACACCAATGTGTAACACAAAGATAGCTATCAGCAAGAAGACAGAAGAACTGGAGAACTTGGTCTCGTCCGGGAAATAGCCTGTCAACGTCCTAGATACCTAGGGGAATGAAACTCGGGTTCATACAGGCAACAAACTCCGTTCTGATACTATCTGACATAATTTATTTACAGTAAGCTGGCGAAGAATGGTTTTCACAGCCAGCTACGTGGCGAACATGATCATAGGAGTTCATAACAAAGCCATCATACATAATCATTACAACAAACTCTATCATCTATCTATCTAGTGAGTAACACTACTAAATACACTTGTGTTCAATCTATCAAGTCCCCCTTAAGTTAAGCCCTTTTGCTTGTTCGATGTCTAGTCGGCGTCTGCCCTCTAACGTGTCTCGATCGGACACGGGCTGTAACTCTCCTCAAGCTTCCCGTGGAACAGGTCCTGGCACGCGGTAAGCGGGTTCCCCCTGTGTCCACGGAGCTGTAGGCGAACTGACCGATCCGTCTCGAAGGCTCTAGATTGTTCGAGCATTCGAGTGTGTCTCCCTTGTATTGGGGTTATGTCCCCTCTCTAATTCCCTTCTATCTTTATGTTCCTACCGACTCCATGTAAGACTCTGACACATATAAATACCTGTATATCAACACAAAGCCGTAATTATATTTACATAAATACCTACACGAATTCACCCATACATGGCTACCCATATATAAGTACCATACATGTTAGCCTTTGTATCATACAACAATGTTTATATTCCTGCTGGGGAGTCATGTTGAATTTAGGCAAAGGGGAAACCGCTGAACGCAAAATTGCCTAGTCTTACAGCGGACACGCATCCAGTTTTCACAAAGCCTTTGTGTACCTAGGCCAGGGGAGCTATACATCTCTCTTTAAAGTTGTTTTCACAGAGCCTTTGTGTGCCTAGGCCAGAGGAGCTGTACATCTCTCTTTCAAGTTGTTTGGGAGGAGAGGGGTTGGATCTGTGATTTAGCACCCTGGGGAAGATGTTTTGCGGCTTGTTCTATTTGCGCTGGCTGGCCTGAGACCGGGAAAGCCGTCAACACAGAGGGAGAGGGAAAGAGAGAGCCGGGGAGGGAGAGGGAGAGAAGGGGGAGAGAGAAAAGGGAGGAGCTTCGATTGGAATTTGTTCAGTTCGCTACACAAGATGGCAAATTTCCACCACTACAGAGATTTTACCTGAGCCGCCTTCTGGCGTAGGTCAACCCTCTGTCGACAAAACCACTGACTCACAAAGGGCACCCTCCCATCGTGTCAAGGTTGGGCCAATAGACTCAGTAACAAAGAAGGGACACATATTCAGTTATTTGGCCCTTTGTTCCCCAATAATTGAGTTCAGTGGTACACATTAGGAGTATAGAACTATCTGTGAGAGTGTGTGTTTGAAATGTATGTTATGTAGTGTAAAACTGATGGAAGTGACGTTTGCTTAATCAGCGAATAGCTGGGCGATTTTTTGTTGAAAAATTTGTGATAATATGTGTGGTTGTATTGTTTGTTGATTGTGAGTGGCCGAGTTTCGACTAGACCATATTACGTTTCTATACTCCGCTAGCGCTACTAGGAGTTTAGTGTGTGTGTGTTTTGTGGTTGTAGGGATTGTATTGAGGAAAATTGCTTTGTAAACGTCGGTTTTCTTGTTTGTGTGTGTTTCTATTAACTGTTGTAGTGCAGACTTAGTGGCTGTGATTGTTGGGCATCCATAAAGCAGATGTTCCTCTGTTTCCTGAATATTGTGTCTACATAAATGACATGGGGCTATTCGCTTGGATGTCTGTGCTGCTCTCTCTGTTGTCGGGGTCATATTATAAATTAGCATGTATGTTAATTCTTTGGATTTCGATGTGACATGTGTGTTGTGTAAGTTAGTGAAAGTGCAGCTATAGTCTTTCATATGATATTTGTATCCTCTTTTGATTCTCAGGTGCAGTGGTGGGGCTTGTTGTTGCACTAAATATTTGTATATCTGCTTTGTTGTCTGTTGTATTAAGTGTTCATTACCTTGAATTGCTTGCATACATGTTCTGTAGAAGTGCGGTAGTGTGCCGTAATAGTGGGGTGTTGTTTTGTCTATTTTCTTAATTCTGTGTAATCTAATTGCAATATAGTATAATGCTAGCGAGTGTTGATCTGGATGATTGATGATGCGTCCTATGTGGTTGATTCTTAATGCTTGTATTTTTGTATTAAGGTCCTGTAGTGCTACACCCCCTCTAGTCTTCTCTTGTATTAAAGTCTTGTGCTTTATACTGTGGATTGTGTTGCTGAAGATGAATTGTCTGATGTGTTTGTTTATGTCTGTGATTGTTTGTTTTGGGGGGTCTAACACTGTGGCTAAATATAGTATTTTAGGAATAATGAAGGTGTTTACAATAGTGCTTCGTACAAAAATTGTTGATGTCTTGTATTTGAACCTATGTAGTATGTCTATAATTTGTTTTGTCAGTGATTGCCATGTTCATGTGTGTGTTTTTCTGGGATTGGATGGAAAAGTGATCCCATAAATCTTCATGTTATCTGTGACTGTTAGATCCGGGGGGAAATCTGCTTTATTTTTCCACTTCCTCAGACCCATTATTTTAGACTTCTGAATGTTTATTTTGGCCCCACTTCCTTCACCAAACTGTCTGAAGGTGTGCAGTATGTTCGTTATGGAAGTGTTGGTTGTAGGGAAGAAAGTGGTGTCATCTGCATAAGCAATTAATTTCCGCTCTCCAGACCCTTGTATAAATGTACCTTTAATGTTAGTGTCCTGTCTAATTGCTTCTAAGAGTGGTTCTAGTGTTAGTACATATAGGACTGGTGATAGTGGACACCCTTGTCTGACAGATCTATTGATTTTGAAACTGGCAGAGAGTGAATGATTCACCAGTACCCTACTTTCAGGATGTTTATACAATATTTCTATCCACTGTCTATAGTACTGTCCTATGTTACAGTATGCTAGTGTTTTGTGTAAGTATGAGTGTGAGATTCTGTCAAAGGCCTTCTCCTGGTCTAAAGATAAAAGGGAGGATTGACAGTCTTTCTGGTGGGTGTATGTAATGAAATCCCTAATAAAGTGTGTATGTTGGTGTATGTTTCTGTGTTGAATACAGCACTGTTGGTCTGGGTGAATGAGTGATGGCATGAAGTTTTTAATTTTGTTTGCAAATAATTTTGCTAGAATTTTGTAGTCTGTGTTTAATAAAGAGATGGGTCTATAGTTTTTCAGCTGTGTTTTGTCTGTGTTGTCTTTAGGTATGAGTATTATATATGACATGTTGCAGGTGTTTGGGAGTTCTTGTTTATGAAAAGCTTCTTGGTAGACTTTTAGAAGGAAATTGCCTAGGATAGGAAAGAAGTGTTGGTAGAATTCTACTGTGAGTCCATCTGGTCCTGGTGTTTTGTCTTTTTGCATTTGATTGAGTGCATGTGTTATGTCTGCTAATGTAAGCTCTGTGTCTAGTGTGTCGTTATCTGTGTCTGACAATTTTTGTGTGTATTTTAGGAACCTATTTTGTGTTTGTGTGTTGGCGGGTTCTGCTGTATATAGGTCAGTGTAGTCCTGTTTGAATGTTTTTAGTATATGTACTATCTCTGTTTGTGTGTTTCCTTGCATGTCTTTTATTGCTCCTATTTGTCTGTTGCATTGAATGTTTTGCTCTAATGCAAGGTGTTGTCTATTGGGACTTTCTTCTGATATGTTAGTAAGTTTAGTTCGAAGGAGTGCACCACGGAATGTGTGTTGCTGGTGTTGTTCTAATTGTGATTCTAGTGTGTTTAGGTGTGGTGCATTCCTGTCAGTCTGTTTTGTGAGTTGTATTGATGTCTGTATGATATGTTCTTGTTGTAGTCTGTCTTTATGTATGATGGATGCTAACTGTTGTGTTCTATACCGTATTGTATTCTTTAGTAAATCCCAAATTTGTGTTATGTTGTCGGTGGGTGTACTATTAGTGTATGTTAGAATAAGTTGTGTCACATGTTGTAAATAACCTGTATTTTGGAGTAAGGAGTTATTGAACTTCCAATGTGGTGTTCTTTTTGATAGCCTTGTGTTTGTAGTGTCTGTAGTGATATGTGTTAGTACTGCTTTGTGATCTGTGTATTGTAATGTCTCTTGTAGATGTTGTGTGTGTATTATTTGGTGTGTTGAAGGTGTGTATAGTCTATCTAATCTGGCTGATCTATTGTAAGCCCTATTTTTGTGTGTTGTTGCAATGTTATTAGGGTGTCTGTATCAGAAAGCGTCTATTAAATTGTGTGTGTCTAGGGTATTCTTTAGTGTATCCAGTTGATGTATTCCATTTCTGTCATTTCTCCTTAATTGTGTCTTGATTCCTGCTTTGCCTGCCCCTACGATATCCAAATCTGAGAGTACAAAATTGAAATACCCTGCAAGGATATCATTTTGTCCTCTGTATGTTTGTATAAGTAAGGTGTCTAATTCTTGGTAAAAATTTGGTTGATGATTGTAATTTGGTGGTGCATGTGTGTTCACTATGATGTATGCATGTATAGTGTTTTCTACCTGTATTATGGAGATTCGTCCCTGGTTATCCGTGTGTGTTTTAATTATATCCCACCTGTCTGATGTCTGCAGAATAGCTGTTCCTGGCCCAATTTTGTGTGTACCTAAACTAAAGCATGAATGTTTGAGGCCTAGCTGTGTGGTGATATGTTGTGCGAATGTTTTTGAACATATATTTGTTTCTTGTAGTAGTAGAAAATCAGGTTTGTGTTTGTTTATTAGTGTGATAATATGTTGTAATTTTGTACGTATACCACAAATGTGTAAAGTAATAATAACTAAATCACTAGTCATTATAATTTAAGTAAAAACAAATGAATGAGATATAATAAGTGTATAGAATCACACGCAAAGTTATTATCCGTGATGAGTACATTTAGGCGAACAAGTCTGTAGCATCAAAAGTTTGTGTGGGAGGATCATCTTGATCCTCGTTCTTATCACTTGTGTCTGTGTCTACGAAGAGAGTGTCTGGTATGCTGTATGTGTCGTCTTCGTCTTGTACTTGTGTCTCCTCTTGTTGCTCTTGTTCAGTTTCCTTTGTCTGACCTACAGTGGCTTTGACTTTTTCTTTCTTTGGCAGTGATAAATCGTCTGTTTCTGTGTCGTCGCTGTGTTTTGACTGCGGTCTTCTGTTAGCCCATGTTCTCTTCTTTGGTTTGCTGACGACTTGAAAAACCGTCAGAGTCTTCATTCCTTGGATCGATGTCTTCTGTGTTATTTTCTTGTGTGTTATTTTCTTGTATGTTGATTTGACTACTGAAGGTTTGTGTCAGTTCAGTCTCTCCCTGTGGAGGTTTCTCTTTCGAGTGGTGGGAAATCTTCTTGGCTTTGAACACTTACTGCTGCTGCTAATGGTGTCGTCGATTGTCGTCGACTAGGGCATTTATTTGCCCAGTGGTTGTTTTGGCCACACGCTGGACAATTGGTCTTTCTCCCCGGCATCGTGATCAACACTCTGTGGTTATTGTTGGTAATCCCGGGAGTGTAGATCCGTATGTAATGTGGAACTTCCTTTGTTGGGTTGCAGAGCGCTCCCCACTTGCCAGCCCCATTCTTTATCCTAAAGACCTCAGCCTTGTCGTCTCTTGTAATACTGTGTACCAATTTTTTAACTCCTTGAGGAGCAATCGTGACAGGTAGCCAGTGGATGGTCAGCCTGTCCCTTTCTTTGTCTAGATGTTGTAGTGATATGTCTATCCCTAGACTTGGTAGAGAAAACTTTTTGCCGTGTATCTTGTCTTACACGGCTTTCTGAACCTCTGCTGACAGGTGAAAGTACCACCTAGTGGGAACTTCGAACCTATGCAGGTCCACGACTCCCCCAAAAGGTACACCTCCTGGACCAGTTAGGGCACTCATAATAAGTGCAGGTGTTGCTTTCGCAGCCGCACCGGGACCAGTTATGGAACACACTATCGTTCCGGACTGGTGAAGTAGCTGGACATCGTAGTCATTTATCGAGATCCCGACATCAGTGATATTCGAATACATATTGAAATTTGTTGTTTCAGGTAATAATTCCGGGGAAATATCCAGAATATCAAATCCAACGAATATCACCACAAATTCCGGAAAAAAATTACACAATAATAGCTCGTAGCTCAAAATAGATATGAAACATATTCTAAAGATTTATACGTTGTGAAGTTGTTTTTGGTTTTTTTTTTACAGAGGGGAAACATTAGTAAATAACTGATAACGGATGAATTATAGCATCAAACTTAGTGCCATTTTACTGAGTTTGGTGAAGGATTTATGCGTTGTGAAGAGAAACCAGAGTGAAAATGTTTGGGTGTCAGTTGGGGTGTGTCTGAAAATTGTGCAAGTAGCTTGCAGTGTTGTAACATTGTATATATATCTTGGTAGAAAATAGAGTTTATAAACTTTTATGTAATTCACTATTTCTAACCTTAGACTGACAAGTCGTTTTGTTAATTTTAAAGGATTAGCTAATTTATCTATGACATTTAATAAATATTATATCTAATTGCTTTATTAGATAAAGCTGGGTGAATTATTTCCCTTGCTAAGAATAAAATGGTATCATGTCCACATGATTTTACAAGTACGTAACTCGTAAACTCTTCAGAGGTTGTTTCCCTTCATCATCATCAAGTGCCGTGCCGGCTGGCGTAGGCGTTCATGGCTCTCCACAGATCTCGGTCTTTGGTGTTCTGGATCAACTCTGCTGATGATATTCCTCCATGCCACCGTCTCAGTCCGTCCAGCATCATTTCTCTTGGTCTGCCTCTGCCTCTCTTCCCCTCGATCTTTCCAGTTGTCACGATGTTCTCCAATGCCTCTCTTCTCATCACATGACCAAAGAAAGATGTTTGTCTCTTTTTTATTGTTGTATATAGTGTTCTAGTTTCATTAGCCTCTTTCAGGTAATCGTTGTTAGTTACTCTGGCAGTCCAAGGAATTCGCAACATTCGTCTTAAAAACCACATCTCTGTTGCTTCTAAGTTCTTCCTAATTTGTTCATTTACATTCCAAGATTCGCTGCCATACAGCAAAACTGGTTCTATATAGCATTTTAGCACTCTCTTTCTTACATTCATTGATAGCGACTTATTGCATAAGATACTCTTCATTTTCTGAAATGCTGTCTTTGCCTGCCCTATTCTGCTCTTAATCTCTTTTGTACATCTTCCATCTGATGTTATAAGTGCCCCTAGGGCACTAGCAATTGTGGTGGAGTGGCTAGCATGTGTCTCTGCCAGCCCGGTTGTCATGTATTCAATCTCCCATCAAAGCTGGTTCTTATTTTTATTTCCCTGGAATCTCAGGCCCACCCAGCCTAAAAATGAACACCAGGAAATGAACTGGAAAGTGAATGCAGCCAGTGTGTGTGTGTGTGTGTGTGTGTGTGTGTGTGTGTGTGTGTATGTGTATATGTGTGTGTGTGTGTGTGTGTGTGCTATTGAGCACATCAGCCTTCGAGTGCCGATTGATCGACATATTTATAGGTATAGCATCATATACTCAAGGTGTGGACAAGGGTCTGTTAGTTTACTTTAATACTACTACTACTACTACTACTACTACTACTACTACTACTACTACTACTACTACTACTACCACTACTACCACCACTACTACTACTACTACTACTACTACTACTACTACTACTACTACTACACCACCACCACTACTACTACTACTACTACTACTACTACTACTACTACTACTACTACTACCACCACCACCACTACTACTACTACTACTACTACTACTACTACTACTACTACTACTACTACTACTACTACTACTACTACTACTACTACTACTACTACTACTACTACTACTACTACTACTACTACTACTACTACTACTACTACCAGTACTGCTGTTTTCTTTTCCCAACTTCTAATGACAAAGACTTATTGCATAAAATGTTCTTAATTTGATAGAACACAGTTTTTGCCCTTATTCTGTTCTTTATCTCTGTAATATATCTTCCATGTGATGTTATCCGTGTGCCTAGATATTTGTGTGATTTACCTGTACTCGTACGATGATATTTGTGTGATTTACCTGTACTCGTACGATGATATTTGTGTGATTTACCTGTACTCGTACGATGTACGAGCCGGCTGTGGGACGGAGGGGTTACTGATGCAGTTGGTAATCCCGCATACCACTTTCAAAACACAACTATGTTGGTTTTTTATGAAATGGTATGAGTGACGGTCGTTCAAAAAGCAATGGCAAACTTCTGAACGTAAAACTTTGCCCAGGAATAACAAACAGCCGAAAAATCCCGGGGTTGACTGCTACGTCCGTAAAGGATATGCAACTAACTTTAACTTTACCTGCTGTTATATTAGATCAGTGTCATTTGTCAAGACGGTCTCCTGCTCTACAGAATGAAGGACTCCACCGGCTGGCACATGCTGTGGAAGAGTCAGCACATGGACGCCCAGGTGGAGAGGATAGCGTTGAGTACCAAGGTGATCAGCTCCAACCAAGAATACTCCAACATCCGATAGAGCTTTCTGATAGCCTAATGCACACGCGATGTCTCCACTCGACGTTTAGAACTAAAAGACCGATTCTCTGCTAGTTTTCCCTGACCGGAAGCCAGTCGGACCAGGGAGTTTGTTGCCGTTAAATTCTCCAACCAACTGAGAAAATGTCGTAGCCAAATTTGTAGATTTGGCAGGGTACGCCAAGGAGCGGCTGGCCGAGAGGCTAGAACGCCGGACTCTCATTCGGGAGGCCCGGGTTCGATCCCTCGGTAAGGTGTGGGATTTTTTTCTGTCGGGGGCAAAAAGAAAATCCTAACCTGCACAGTTCGCGGTGACTGCACTAGCCAGGCGGCCTATATTCCTCAGGCTCAAAGACCCCTCTGCCATACACCGCAAGGTACTATATTGGCAGTAAATGACAGTTTTGACAGTTTTTTTTTTTATGACAGGGTACGCTAATTTGTACATTATAACTCTCCCACTACACTAATCTAACGTATTGCCCCATATTATATTAATAACATCCAATAGAAGTTAATTTATATTATGGGCATTGACCCCACACACACACACACCAATATAAAACCATACACAAATACATATGGGTGTAGCAGAGATATATCCCCAATTGAAACAAAATATGATGGGGAAGCTGGAGTCTTCGTCACATTCTTACAGATCTACAAATTGATGGAAAAGACCTTGGACTTGTAAAAAAACATATATAGGAAACAACAAGCTGCCATCAGAATTGATAGCGATGTAGGTCAATATCAGCCTATTAAAAGTGGTGTGAGACAGGCAAGTGTAATGTCTCTAGATCGTGAAAATATTTACATAAATATAGAATATATGAAAGGAATCAACATGGGTAGGGGGAGGGGGGAGAGAACGATGCATAAATAACATTAGATATGCAGATGATACAGTCTTGATTGCAGACAATGAACAGGACCTGCAACATTTAGTAGATGCGGTTATTGTACACAGTGAGCAACTAGGGTTAGAAATGAATAGTCAGAAGACACAGCTTATGGTCGTCACTAGGACGGAATAAATACCACAATGTAATATGCAAGTAAATGGGCATATTTCTAAACAAGTGAATCGGTACAAGTTATCTCGGAACAGTCACAACATCTGATGGGAGATGCCTTGAAGAGATTAGAATAAGAATTACCATTGCAAAGGTAGCCTTTTGCAATATGAAAAACATACAGATCAATAAGAAGATATCAATTAAACGAGAAAAAGAGTGTTGAAGTGCTACATAGAACCTATACTTTTGTATGGATGTGAAGCGTGGACAATGAACAGTCAAGCTGAAAAACATCTGACGGCTGTGGAAATGTGGTTTCTGGGGAAAATGTAAAGAATACTATGGACAGCCAGAAAGACCAATGAACAAGTTCTTCAAGAAACAAATGAAGATCGTAACCTGATTAGAGTCATTAGACGTTGACAGTCAACATTTGTGGCATGTTATGAGAAGAAATGATTTGGAGAACTTGGTGACAACTGGCAAGATCGAAGGGAAGAGACCAAGGGGAAGAACTAGAAGTAAATACTTGGACGGCTTGGCCACGTGGCGGATCCACGACTCTGGTGATCAAGTGAGATGGTAAAACATGACCGCCCACGCTTATCGGCATGGCACATGATGGATGGATTAGAAGGGAACATCACTTAGCAGATCAGGAGAGGTGTGGCAGTAAGAAGACTAGTCTTCTCCTCATCTCTGACGGCAGTGACTTACCTGTACTCTCTTAGCATTCTACCTGGAAACCTTACTTGATCCCTTAGTGTGATTTTGCCAGAGTTTTCTGAACCATTCACTAAGGAGTCTTGCCGAGCCATTTCTGGATTTCTTTTAGCAGTTGGCAACTACTATTTGGGGATATCTATCTCCCGACTCAACTTACCATCCCACAGAAATAAATAAGAGAGAGAGAGAGAGAGAGAGAGAGAGAGAGAGAGAGAGAGAGAGAGAGAGAGAGGGAGAGAGAGAGAGAGAGAGAGAGAGAGAGAGCGATAGAGACACACAGAGAGAGACAATGAGAGAGAGAGAGAGAGAGAGAGAGAGAGAGAGAGAGAGAGAGAGAGAGAGAGAGAGAGAGATTAGAGATTGAAAGAGAGTGAAAGAAAGAATTAAACAACTGAGTGAAGAACGATATAACAAAAAGTAAATGAAAAAAAAAACAACCAATTAAAGAACTAGAGGTATGTAAAGAAAGTACGAACCGTTTAAACAAAATAACAACAAAAATAAATAAAATAAATGAAAGAATGAATGAGAAAGGAGGATATTTGTAAAATAAATAAATAAATATATTTATAGATATGGAGATATAAATAATTACAAAGGATACCGCAAGTCAAAATTAAGCTAATGGAGGAAACAAAGACAAAATAGCATGCGTTTATTGCCATCACCTTCTTTGGGACAACCACTTCCAAATTAATATCCGACATGTGTCTAATCCGGTCACATGATCAATCTGAAGCTGGGATGGGTGCTAATTATAACTTCTCTTGCGAGGTTGAACGCGGTAGCGGTAATAGTAAAACGACATAACGGCAAGCGACAGACAAGAAAGGGCGTCAAAAAGACAGACTGACACACTCTCCACACACAAGTTCACCCACCTGTCATAAACGCAGAACATGGCCCAGATCGGCAGACTCGCCGTCAATCACTCACAGAGAAGTGGGACCAGGGACAGGACATGCATGTGAAGTGGCAGCGGCCGTTCACGTGTTGATTGGGTGATATCCGGGGATTTCCGCTCTTCCCATCAGCCACTTCACACGTGCTTCTATCCCAGTTGTCATTTTTGTTTGTTTGTGTTGTCTTCATTAACCATTCTCTTTATGCCGCCGATGTTTGTATGTCTTTTCATTTCTTTGTTAGTCTATTATCGTGTTAATGCCCAGTGCTATTTGTAGCTGAATGGAGCGATAATGCTACAACGAATCTGCACAGAGACTACATTTACAGCTGGTTAGTTAGTTAGTTAGTCGACAGATCATCCTCGTTGCACATCGGACCATTCAGTCCATAAGTGCTCGGATCCCCTCCTCAGCAAATCCCGCAGCGTGTAGCGGCTAACGACGCCAGTTCTGTGTTGGTTTATCAATCTTCTTTGGCTTCCTGCGTAGTGTTCTTGTTTGGCCACCCCTCTTTTAATTTGCTGCTCTCGCAGTCTGGCCATTGTTGTAGATTCACAGTCATCACTTGGTTCTTGCAAAAGTCTCACTTCTCGTAGAGCATTCAGAATGTCAGCCTGGTCCATGGCGCGTCCGCCCTCAACAGTAGCCTCACCTGCGAGCTTGTCAGCCCGCTCATTTCCTTTACTCCCGCATGCCCTGGCACGAAGATGAAACTAATCTTTGCCAGCCGAGACCGCTTCAGAGGCAGCAACCATTCTCTTCGGATCGACCCCTCCTCTATCCTCTTGATCATGTTCATTGAGTCGCTAAGGAAACAAGCCCTAGTGAATGTCTGTGTCTCGAGCCATGTTATTGCTTTACTTACTGCCATGACTTCCATGGTCAGGCTACTTGTGGTTTCAGTGAAAGCACCAGAGTCCTCCTTCACAATTCTCCCTCCGGCCCGAGCTGTAAAGGCCCATGAGCTTCTCACATGTCGGACGACCGACCCATCTGTGTAGATGACCGCGTCACTGTCTAGCGAATTCTCGAAAATCAACGCTTGTACTTCAGCCTCAACAGCAGCCGGATTTTCTTGTCTGCATTTTCTATCTAGTTGGATGCAAACTGAAAAGGATGTGCAGAAGTCTGTTGGCACTTGCACCCACTCCTCGCCAGGTTCTAAGTCCTCAAGTGAACACACCTGTTGAAGAATGTCCTCGGCTTGACCCATCCACGACCGTCCTCTTTTTAACCTGCTGCCCTTCACCTTCCTAATTTCACTATGCAGTGGATGCTGTGTGTTTGCGTTAATTCTGAGGTAGGCACGTGCCCTGCAAACTTGCATTCTTTCTTCAATGGTTGGAAAATCAAGAAGGTAGCGCATCGCCCTGCATGCTGTATCTCTTGTACATCCAAGAATAATGCGCATAGCTTCATTCTGTATCCTCTCCATCCTTTCTATCTGCTTATGGCTGACAGTCAGGATTGCCATTGCATACTCCAAAACAGACATGACCAGCCCCTCGTACAGAAGACATAGATGGCGCTGCTCACAGTTTGCTGCCGCCATCACCCGCATCGCTGCCAAACCCCGCTTGGCCTTTGTTATCACCTGGTCTATGTGCACATTATAAGCAAGGCTTCGATCAAACCGTATCCCCAGGTAATTCATTGCCTGCGTTCTTTCCACCGTCTCTGAACACAGCATTACAGTTGGTGTTGGATTGTTGACAATATGATTATTCAACGAGAACCAAGTCACTGTTGCCTTTGTTGGGTTGACCATTGCCCCAGCTTCATCACACCAAGTACTTATGCGATTGAGTTCGGTTTGTAGTTCCACAGCAACCTCC
This sequence comes from Cepaea nemoralis, assembly GCA_014155875.1. NCBI lineage: Eukaryota > Metazoa > Mollusca > Gastropoda > Stylommatophora > Helicidae > Cepaea > Cepaea nemoralis. The sequence goes on from JACEFZ010015059.1 coordinate 194,662, forward strand.
TCTCTATCCTTACCCTGACGATACACTAAAACATCATCGGCATATGACAATGTCCTGCCAGGTCCAGTGATCTGCTCACTGGTGATTCTCACTGTGTAGGCGTTGAACAGTACCGGAGATTTACAGCTGGCTGGCTATGTAGTGATTCAATGTATTCCCTTAGTGATTTTATACACAGAAGTCACATACAACGTGTTGCACGATTTATTGCCTGGTACATTTCGCTACATCCCGTCAGGTGCACACTGCAGTTATATATCATATAAAGTGAATACTCGAACAATACTTTGGCACTCACACTGAAATTGATCAATACAATTTGATTTGGTGTGCGGAGACAATAGTTCTTTCACAGATGGAGTAGGTTTCGGGGTGGGTTTGTATCTGATAATTGGTTCAGCAGCAAAGAATGTTTGGTTTACTGCTGATGTAAGTCCATCATGTATTCGGTTCATTACATTGTTCCCTCGAAAGGTCAGCTGAAGAAACACTTGAAGCTTTGGGAACCGATGAATCTGTAGGGGTAGATTTGGGTAGCTGGCAGTGACGCTTGATGAAACCAGTGGGATATCCATTACATTTCAGATTCTGGTGAAGGGTGTCTAGCTCCTCCAGTAGTGTGTCGTCGGAGCAAATCTTTCTAGCTGGACTAAATAGGGGCAGCACCAACCCACGCTTGTATTGGATGGATGCAAAACTATTAAGATTCAGCTAGTGGCTCGTCCCCGTTTCTTTTCGACATACTGCTCTTTGGGTGGTGCGGTACTGCGCGAGAGATTGTGTGTGTGATTTACTTATTGATATATTCTTTCGTTGATTAATTGGTTGATTGCTTGAAATATTGTTTAACTGCCCGATGGCTTGTTTGTTTGTCTGATTGATTGACATTTTGATTGATTTATTAGTTGTATGATTAATTGATACATACATGTTTGTATGACAGAAGTACTGTTTGATTGATTGATGAACTATAGGTTTGTTGATTTTTTGAAATTTTGGTTGATTGATCGATTGGATTATAGGGCCATCTTCATAACACTTAAGATAGGGGCCAGTGAAGGTATCATAACTGACTAAACAGGGGGCAGTAGAGATATAACTGACTAAACAGGGGGCAGTGGAGATATAACTGAATAAACAGGGGGCAGTGGAGATATAACTTACTAAACAGGGAGCAGTGGAGATATAACTGACTAAACAGGGAGCAGTGGAGATATCATAACTGACTAAACAGGGGGCAGTGGAGATATAACTGACTAAACAGGGAGCAGTGGAGATATCATAACTGACTAAACAGGGGGCAGTGGAGATGTCATAACTGACTAAACAGGGGGCAGTGGAGATATCATAACTGACTAAACAGGGGGCAGTGGAGATATCATAACTGACTAACCAGGGGGCAGTGGAGATATCATAACTGACTAAACAGGGGGCAGTGGGAATATCATAACTGACTAAACAGGGGGCAGTGGAGATATCATAACTGACTAAACAGGGGGCAGTGGAGATATCATAACTGACTAAACAGGGGGCAGTGGAGATATCATAACTGACTAAACAGGGGGCAGTGGACATATCATAACTGACTAACCAGGGGTCAGTGGAGATATCATAACTGACTAAACAGGGGGCAGTGGAGATATCATAACTGACTAAACAGGGGGCAGTGGAGATATCATAACTGACTAACCAGGGGGCAGTGGAGATATCATAACTGACTAAACAGGGGGCAGTGGAGATATCATAACTGACTAAACAGGGGGCAGTGGAGATATCATAACTGACTAAACAGGGGGCAGTGGAGATGTCATAACTGACTAAACAGGGGGCAGTGGAGATATCATAACTGACTAACCAGGGGGCAGTGGAGATATCATAACTGTCTAAACATGGGACAGTGGAGATATCATAACTGACTAAACAGGGGGCAGTGGAGATATCATAACTGACTAAACAGGGGGCAGTGGAGATGTCATAACTGACTAAATAGGGGGCAGTGGAGATATAATAAATGACTAAACAGGGGGCAGTGGAGATATCATAACTGACTATCCAGGGGGTAGTGGAGATATCATAACTGACTAAACAGGGGGCAGTGGAGATATCATAACTGACTAAACAGGGGGCAGTGGAGATGTCATAACTGACTAAACAGGGGGCAGTGGAGATATCATAACTGACTAACCAGGGGGCAGTGGAGATATCATAACTGACTATCCAGGGGGTAGTGGAGATATCATAACTGACTAAACAGGGGGCAGTGGGGATATCATAACTGACTAACCAGGAGACAGTGGAGATATCATAACTGACTAACCAGGGGGCAGTGGAGATATCATAACTGACTAAACAGGGGGCAGTGGAGATATCATAACTGACTAAACAGGGGGCAGTGGAGATATCATAACTGACTAAACAGGGGGCAGTGGAGATATCATAACTGACTAAACAGGGGGCAGTGGAGATGTCATAACTGACTAAACAGGGGGCAGTGGAGATATCATAACTGACTAAACATGGGGCAGTGGAGATATCATAACTGACTAAACAGGGGGCAGTGGAGATATCATAACTGACTAAACAGGGGGCAGTGGAGATATCATAACTGACTAAACAGGGGGCAGTGGAGATATCATAACTGACTAAACAGGGGGCAGTGGGGATATCATAACTGACTAAACAGGGGGCAGTGGAGATATCATAACTGACTAAACAGGGGGCAGTGGAGATATCATAACTGACTAAACAGGGGGCAGTGGAGATATCATAACTGACTAAACAGGGGGCAGTGGAGATATCATAACTGACTAAACAGCGGGCAGTGGAGATATCATAACTGACTAAACAGGGGGCAGTGGAGATATCATAACTGACTAAACAGGGGGAAGTGGAGATATCATAACTGACTAAACAGGGGGCAGTGGAGATATAACTGACTAACCAGGGGTCAGTGGAGATATCATAACTGACTAACCAGGGGTCAGTGGAGATATCATAACTGACTAACCAGGAGGCAGTGGAGATATCATAACTGACTAACCAGGGGGCAGTGGAGATATAACTGACTAAACAGGGGGCAGTGGAGATATCATAACTGACTAAACAGGGGGCAGTGGAGATATAACTGACTAACCAGGGGTCAGTGGAGATATCATAACTGACTAACCAGGGGGCAGTGGAGATATCATAACTGACTAACCAGGGGTCAGTGGAGATATCATAACTGACTAACCAGGGGTCAGTGGAGATATCATAACTGATTAAACAGGGGGCAGTGGAGATATAACTGACTAACCAGGGGTCAGTGGAGATATCATAACTGACTAACCAGGGGGCAGTGGAGATATCATAACTGACTAACCAGGGGTCAGTGGAGATATCATAACTGACTAACCAGGGGGCAGTGGATATATCATAACTGACTAAACAGGGAGCAGTGGAGATATCATAACTGACTAAACAGGTGGCAGTGGAGATATCATAACTGACTAACCAGGGGGCAGTGGAGATATCATAACTGACTAACCAGGGGTCAGTGGAGATATCATAACTGACTAACCAGGGGTCAGTGGAGATATCATAACTGATTAAACAGGGGGCAGTGGAGATATAACTGACTAACCAGGGGTCAGTGGAGATATCATAACTGACTAACCAGGGGGCAGTGGAGATATCATAACTGACTAACCAGGGGTCAGTGGAGATATCATAACTGACTAACCAGGGGGCAGTGGAGATATCATAACTGACTAAACAGGGAGCAGTGGAGATATCATAACTGACTAAACAGGTGGCAGTGGAGATATCATAACTGACTAAACAGGGGGCAGTGGAGATATAACTGACTAACCAAGGAGCAGTGCCGGTCTCCCTGGTTGAGGGGTTAGCAGCTTTCTCCGTAACCCCGAATACTCTCGTGGTTGACGTGAGCGCACTAGAATTGGAAGCGGTTCGAGTTCGCGCCAGTGACTTATGAGAGTATGGAGCCGGTCGCTCAGAAAGACGCGGCGTGCTGATGAGCGTCAATATCCTGAAACAGGATGGAAACGCAGAAAAAACAAACCAGGAACAGAGGAGATATCATAGCTGATTAAACAGGGAACAGAGGAGATATCATAGCTGACTATACAGGGAACTACTCTGGAGCTGAAAGCGAATGAACGCAAAAAAAACAAAGTAGAGGCATAATTGGTTGACCCTGTTATTGTCAACAATAACAATTTCGCAACAATTTCTCATGTACCCATCTAACTATTATTTCCATGCAGCGGCGGTTATCATCCTTCCATTTACGCATTTCATCACTGCGACCATAAATCTGTTTATCGCTGGAAAACAAACACCCACTGGCTGGCTCGGGCTCAACAATAGGGCGGTAGGAGAAACAAGTGACAGAAACTAACGTTATAGACATACAAACATTCAAATGTCAGTTTTAAAAGATTATGCTAAAAGTGAACGAGAAACAGATTAGTGCGAATCAATAATAGCTGGCAGCTCAAACAGCGAATGTGGAAATGTCCGACGTGAGAGTGTTGACCGCAAATGGCAGGTCTGTGCCACCTGAAGGCAGTATGTGCGTGTTGTTTTTATTTGTTTGTCTCTCGTGTCTATGATGCCGGCGTTGTGGCTTAGTGGCAGTCAACTGGTTTCACAATTCCCTGATATAGCGAGTCGAGGGTTTGAAATCAGCTGTAGTGTGTTTGGAAGCAGACCGCTTTGCGTTGATTTCAGTGACATGAGAGTCGGGCGTCCAGAAAGCCCTGCCAAGCTACTGAACGTAAACATTGCAAGATAAATCATAAAGAGGTTGTGATTGAGTGCGACATCCTGTACAGGACAGGCAACTAACTTTAGTTATTGCGGACAGATTCTTCTTCTTCGTCTTCTTCTTCTTCTTCTTCTTCTTCTTCTTCTTCTTCTTCTTCTTCTTCTTCTTCTTCTTCTTCTTCTTCTTCTTCATCTTCTTCTTCTTCTTCTTCTGCCCCTCTGTCTGCTCTACTTTTTCTCCATCAGTATTAGCAAGATCTTACTTCTGCAGTTACATCATCATCATCATCATCATCATCATCATCATCATCATCATCATCTTCTTCTTTCTGCCCTTCCCCGTCTTTTCCTCTTCGTCTACTCCTTTCTCACATTTCAAAACCTTGGACAGGACAAACGAAGACCCTGTTATAAACACCTCTCTCATTGCCTCACGCTTACACACAAAGTCATGGCTAAGCGGGTCCTTTCTGGTGAGGCTGCTCCCGTCTGTCGATCCACCTCCACAACAATAAACGTCTATACCCAGGAGAAACAATTCTTTATTGATTTCCCTGAGCCAGAAAGAT
>JACEFZ010015059.1:205000-215000 GCA_014155875.1 Cepaea nemoralis
CTTTTACATTTATATAATAATAACAATAACAAATTTACAATTAGGGCAGTAATAGTGATATCAAGGTTACATAGAGTCAGTAACAACGATAACAAGTTTAAATGAGGACAGTAGCAACGATAACAGTTAAAAGTGGGACAGTAACAACATGTTTAAATGAGAGAGTAATAAACACAACACGTTTACATTAAGATAGTAACAACGATAAAAAAAATTTAAGCGCGGACTGTACCAGCGTGAACCCGTTTCCATTAGGACAGTAATAATGGTAACAACTTTACATTAGTACAGTAACAATGATAACAAGTTTCCATTATAACAATAACAAGAATAACAAGGTTACATTAAGACAGTAACAAGGATAAACAGTTTCCATAAGGATAAAAACAAGAATAACAAATTTGCATTAGATCATTACCAACAATAATAAATGTATGTAAGGACATTAACAACAACGATAACACGCGTTCATTAGGACAATACCTACCATAACAAGGTGACGTGAGTAGGGTAACAACAACAACAGTATCAGCGGCATCAAGAACAAAACAGTATAACTAATAATAGTAATCATAATAATAACCGTCTGTATTGAAATTATAAGAATTATATATTGAACAATAATAGCAGTGGTGGGAATTAATTATTTAATTGCTGGATGAACTGATTGCAAGATTGATTGACTAAACCGTAACATCTTCTTTATCTCAAGTGAAATTGTCGATTTGGTATCCGCCTGCACCTATGTTAGGTCTCATTAAGACATCTCTGCTCCGTGCACCAACTCCGTGGAGGCCCATGTGTCAATACAAACACCACACACGCCAGAGATATGTTGTTGTGTGGCGGGTGTTTCAATGTAGAAACGTACCCAGCTCTGTGGCTCACACCAGGAGAATCCCAGCCCAGTGCACCAACTCGGTGGTACCCACGATGGTCCAGACGTGTGCATACACCAGAAGCACACACGATTTTTTTTTAGTTGCATGTCCTTCACATGACGTAGCAGTCAACCCCAGCATTTTTGGCTGTTCATGATTCCTGGGCAAGTTTTACGTTCAGTAATTTGCCATTGCTTTCTGAACGACCGGCACTTATACTTTTTCGAGAAAAAAAACCAGCACCGCTGTGTTTCGAACCCGGGTATACAGGATTACGAATCGCGTCCGTAACACCTTCGCCACGGATACAAATTCTTGTATTGGTAAGTTTTCCCATAGTAAAATGTAGCCTGGACAGAGGTCTAATCGGTCTGGTCTGTTCCACTTCCAACTGCCGAGGACATGATAACGTGTTATTAAGTGAGGACAGTAACAACAATGATAACAAACTTAACTGAGGACACTAACAACGATAACAGTTTAAATTAGGACAGTAACAGCGGGACGCAGAGGTGTTTCCAAGGCACCAGGGCCGGGTTATATACTGGCCAAGACCTATTGACGCGTCCTAGCCGAGCGTCCTGGGCAACAGGTCCCTTCGGGGTCCTGGCTGAAGTCAATAGGATCGCCGATTCCTCCGAAGTCGGAGAGTGTCTGCCTGTATGGCGAGGAACCACCAGTCTGCACACCAATAAGCCAGACATGGGACAACGGATACTCACGCAAACCTCAGGTCCTGTATGACATCACACTGATGTTGCACAACAGAATGCCTTCATCCGACATACAGGACTTTGCGTTGGAGCTCAAGCCAATGAACACAAGCAAGCAAGCAAGCAGGACAGTAACAGCAAAAAGTTAAATGAGGCCTTTATCCGCGAGGGCAGCACGTCAAATCTAGAACCAGGATGACCGGGAGTCTGCGATGGTTTCTTTATCCAGGCCTGTAACAGGGAAGGCAACAGCAGCCAGTAAGAAACATGATCACCTTATCTCATAATCTTAAAAAGGGCGTTTAAAGGCAGAGATTGCCTTCATTGCACCGGGTTTGATCCAATATGGCTCGGTCCCCTTTTAAAAGCGGTCGCCGAAAGCGTCGCACAGAGCACCACCTCCGTAGCTCCGGCTACGACTTCAGAGAAAATTGCACCCGTGAACCGAATGACGTAGTCTTTCTCTTCACCTGAAGCCTGAAATCTCAGTGGCGAGATGGGGATATCCCGTATCAATGAAGAAATAGGGTGCCTCCTCCACTCGCTAGCCATCGGACACCCTTGGGCAACGAGAAAAAGAGTGTAGGAGTGCTAGATACAACATGTACTTTTGTATGGATGTGAAGTGTGGAAGTGCTAGATACACCATTTACTTTCGTATGGATGTGAAGCGTGGAAGTGCTAGATACAACATGTACTTTTGTATGGATGTGAAGTGTGGAAGTGCTAGATACACCATTTACTTTCGTATGGATGTGTAGCGTGGAAGTGCTAGATACAACATGTACTTTCGTATGGATGTGAAGCGTGGAAGTGCTATATACAACATGTACTTTTGTATGGATGTGAAGTGTGGAAGTGCTAGATACACAATTTACTTTCGTATGGATGTGAAGCGTGGAAGTGCTAGATACAACATACATGTACTTTTGTATGGATGTGAAGTGTGGAAGTGCTAGATACACCATTTACTTTCGTATGGATGTGTAGCGTGGAAGTGCTAGATACAACATGTACTTTCATATGGATGTGAAGCGTGGAAGTGCTATATACAACATGTACTTTTGTATGGATGTGAAGTGTGGAAGTGCTAGATACACCATTTACTTTCGTATGGATGTGTAGCGTGGAAGTGCTAGATACAACATGTACTTTCGTATGGATGTGAAGCGTGGAAGTGCTATATACAACATGTACTTTTGTATGGATGTGAAGTGTGGAAGTGCTAGATACACCATTTACTTTCGTATGGATGTGAAGCGTGGAAGTGCTAGATACAACATGTACTTTCGTATGGATGTGAAGCGTGGAAGTGCTAGAGGCACTTGTACTTTTGTATGGATGTGAAGCGTGGAAAATGAGCAGACAAGATGAAAAACATCTAATCGCAGTGGATATGTGGTTTTCTGGGGGAAATGCAAAGAAAATCATGGACAGGCAGAAAATCAGTTGAGCAAGTCCATCAAGATGCAAGTGAAAACTGTAAACTGATTAGAGCAATTAGACGCAGACTCAAGATGTTATGCACGTTATGAGAAGAAATAAACTAGAGAACTTATTGACAACTGGCAAGATTGAGGGGAACAGAACAAGGTGATTGCAGAGAAGTAATTGTCTGAATGACATGGCCACGTTGTATGGTCGAGACAAAAACACAGAGTTGATCCACGACTCTGGTGATAGTGTGAGATGGCAAAACATGACTTGGACGCTTTTCAGCATGGTGCACGATGATGATGATGATGATGATGATGATGAGATGATGATGAGATGATGATGATGATGATGATGACGACGACGATGATGATGACGACGATGATGATGAATATCCCAGAAATGATTAACTCTTCCTGCGTCATCAGGTGAACATACCAACAGACATTTCTTCAATTTTTAAATTATATATAATCGTTCGGCACTAGCACACCACAAGCAAAATAAGAAATGAAAATTGCCTTCAGAATACACGGACTTGGAATTCGTTCACATATATTACAACGTACACCACAAACTGCCACAAACAGTCATGACAGATTTGACAGAATTGCAACGTTTATGATTTGTGCAACTTCTTGTATTTTAGTTGTCAGTTGTTATGTAGCCTGCTGCTGTATTGTTTGTCTACTTTAGCCAGTAATTTGGAATCAGTATCCACAACCCTTATTTTAGTGCTATTTATGTCAGCCTCTTCTTATATAAACGGCAATCAATACCTACTTATTATTTTGCGGTAGCAAACAGATTCTTGCTCAATTTATAAAATACGGAGAAGTAACAGCTACTTGAGAATAATACAATATTTATATGGTCATTATTGCGAAAGGAAGCGAAGCTTCACAGGCACGGACGCGCGGACACTCACAAATATAGATAAATTGCGTGTGTAAAATTGCGCGTTAATTGCAATGTGTTTATTTGCTATATCATTGGGTGAAATCTCGGTGTGTTTGTGTGTGTGTGTGTGTGTGTGTGTGTGTGTGTGTGTGTGAGAGAGAGAGAGAGAGAGAGAGAGAGAGAGAGAGAGAGAGAGAGAGAGAGAGAGAGAGAGAGAGAGAGACCCGGTATATTATCCCGTGATGGTTTTCGTGGAGTCTGTTTGATGTCTTCCTCTTCTTCTTCTGCTTTCATCCGGAATCTTTTTTTTTCGGATGTGATTGCGTTGTACCAGTTACAACGAGCTGCGATACTGCGCCTTTAGGCCGACACATCCTACTTCTGTGGGTATTTGTTGACCGGGTTAAGCTTCCCGGAGTTTGATGTCTGATTTCAGCACATGTGTTGAGTTGAGTTGTGTTGAGCCAAGAACCGACATCACAGCACTCAGGACATTCCCACACATGCTCCGTCCTCATCTTCAACAACCAGCGAAGAGTCCCAATACTTATGATACCAGTTGTTGTCTGAGTATGTGTCCATCTGGTCCTTTCCTCTGAGAACCTGAGTCGGTCAGATCCTCTGGTCACTCCCTGCAGCATCATTCTCTGCAGATAAGTTAGACAAGGGACCCGACACAATTGATGAAATCTCCGGGATAGTAATGTGAATACATATATAAGTAGTGATTAGCAGCTCATAGAACACCGTCGGATTAAATATAAGAAGATACCCGGGTGAATAGGAAGGGTGAAAGCTGAAGGTAGTGACAACTTCATGAACTTGTCAAATAACGGAGGACTGGAGAGTAGTTATCGCCAGTGTTTGTTCCAGACCAGGCACTAACAGGAGAAGAAAAAGAAGAAGAAGAAGAAGAAGAAGAAGAAGAAGAAGAAGAAGAAGAAGAAGAAGAAGAAGAAGACACGTAGGTCTGGAATCTGTCTCTGTCATTTCCCTAGTTGCTGGTCCAGGTGTATGATAGACTGACTGACTTACTCCTAACTTTGACTGGTTTTTGTCTCTGTTGTTGTTTATTTCGTTGTTTCGGGATCTGTTGTTGTTGCTGTCACCTCCACGTCTGCACTTCTCTAGTAGAGAAATGTGCCAGGTTGTCTCTTTACTCCACACATAATCCATCCACATTCACGGGTATAACACAGGGGTAGGTTTCCCACATCACAGTTTGACAAAACATGGATCTTACGGCCCACTCTTTGCGATTTCCAAATACCCTGGGATGTTTGACTGTTCTAGGTTTCCTGGACTGGATTTCGTTCAAGGGAATGTTACTTCTGTTGTCGGTGTTTTATATGTCTTGTGTTCCTGTCTGTTGTCTGTGTTTTATATTTCTTGTATTCCTTCTGTTGTCTGTGTTTTATATTTGTTGCGTTCCCTTGATACGGACTTGGATGGAACCGTTAGCCTGTAGCTGTGTGTTTCCCCATCTGCCCAGCTCCTCTGTGTGTTTCCCCATCTGCCCAGCTCCTCTGTGTGTTTCCCCATCTGCCCAGCTCCTCTGTGTGTTTCCCCATCTGCCCAGCTCCTCTGTGTGTTTCCCCATCTGCCCAGCTCCTCTGTGTGTTTCCCCATCTGCCCAGCTCCTCTGTGTGTTTCCCCATCTGCCCAGCTCCTCTGTGTGTTTCCCCATCTGCCCAGCTCCTCTGTGTGTTTCCCCATCTGCCCAGCTCCTCTGCCATACCCTGTGTTCTACTCTGACTCCAGTAACAGCTCGGCCGCAGTCAACTCTTGTGTTCGACTTCACCTTGGAATGTGTAACGTTGTCAGCTTGTACACGTGATCTCCTGCTGTCTCTCGTATCTAGGCAGACTGGGTACTCCATCTCACTGCCAACGAGACAGGGCTGCTATCTACATCACAAGATACCCGGTTTCTGTGACACCTGGCTGCCGAGCCAGAGACAGGGCAGCTATTTCCATCACCAGATACCTGTTGTTTGTGACACCTGGCTGCCGAGCCAGAGATAGGGCAGCTATTTACATCACAAGATACCTGGTTTCTGTGGCACCTGGCTGCCGAGCCAGAGATAGGGCAGCAACCTGTATTCTTCCTCTTCTCCGTTCCTCTGTCCAGGTGTATGCCCTACACCTGGTCATGCACCCCACAGGTCTGTGTGTCATACTTCGGTATGCGTTTATGTCAAGTTTGTCTCCTCTAGACAGATGCCATCCAAGGTCAGGGGCTCTATCTGGCCTCTATCCTCTGACAATTTTGCCAGGGCAGTGGATTTACACCCTACTTGCCATTTCCACCTGCCGTAATTTTCTGTAACCAGTACCAACATGCACACAAGATCTTCTGTTTGTGGCCCCTATCCGAGAAGGCTACCTACCGCTCTCACTACCCGAGAGATCAGGGGGGCATGTGACGTCATTGGACACCAGTGGTTCTTGGGAACATGCCCAGTCCTGGGCAGAGGACGTAACCATGTACCTTCTGAGCCTGGGTGGACACCGTGACCTCTCAGCCCCGGCGACCCCCTCAGAAAGCTATCAACCACCTATCCACCCTACCCCCAACCTGGGGGACTCTATTGGCGCCTTCAGAGTGTCCAGCTGGTCAGACGTACTGGTAGAAACCAGCGAGGCAGCTCTGTCAACTGAATGTCACTGTGGACTCCCAAATGCCGGGAACATTGCATTGTTGAGTCCTCTAGTGTTTGCTCTCATACAACATGCCCTGCCGGATGCCCAGTGTAGCGAGTACAATAACAACAAACATATAATCAATACATGGCAGAGAGAACAGGAGGGGAGAAGAGACAAACAAACACCTCACCTCGAACATGTCAGATGTAAATGTGTACAGAATCAATTAAACATCAGATGTAATTTATTGTGATTATCATCCAGCCAGCATTCCATTGATTGCTTCCCGTGTAATCGATTGTTCAATTTTCATCTTGTATTTCTCTGTAATTGATTACTTAATTGTTGGCGAAAATTCAGTCGCATTTCTTGTCCATTGATTGTGACCGTATTATGGCTGCATGTATGTTTTCCCCTCGTTAATTGTTTCGTTTCAATATTTAACACTCCGCTTTTGTATCTGCTTCTTCTGGTATTTAACACGGGGGGTGTTAAAGAGAGACAAACAAACACCTCACCTCGAACATGTTAGATGTAAATGTGTACAGAATCAATTAAACATCAGGTGTAATTTATTGTGATTATCATCTAGCCAGCAGATGCCATCCAAGGTCAAGGGCTCTATCTGGCCTCTATCCTCTAACAATTTTGTCAGGGCGGCGGCTTTACAGCCTACTTGACATTTCCAAGTGCCGTGATTTTCTGTAACCAGTACACCATGCACACGAGACCTCCTGTTTGTGGCCCCTATCCTAGAAGGATAGTTGTATGTTGTACACTGGACCTTCCCCCCCCCCCCCCCCCCCCCCATTGGGACATAGACCTCAATCCAACATAAGGACCTCAAACCAACATCGGACCTCAACCAACCCAGGCCAAGTCGTCCTGTCTTTTGCTACCAACTAATATGTCCTATCTTGTACTATCTCCTGTAGCTCCCTCCACGCCCTCCCAATATTATTCATCTCTGTCTGTCACTCTCTTCTTCGTGAGTTGTTATATCTCCCGCTATTTCGTTCGCCTTGTGGGTTCCAGCCAAGAGTCTGTCTTGTTATACTGCCCTCAGGTTTTCTCATTGTGTGTCCTATCTTGTGGGTTCCAGCCAAGAGTCTGTCTTGTTATACTGCCCTCAGGTTTTCTCTGTGTGTGTCCTATCTTGTGAGTTCCAGACAAGAGAGTGTCTAGTTATAATGTCCTCAGGTTTTCTCAGTGTGTGTCCTATCTTGTGGGTTCCAGACAAGAGAGTGTCTAGTTATATTGTCCTCAGGTTTTCTCAGTGTGTGTCCTATCTTGTGGGTTCCAGACAAGAGAGTGTCTAGTTATAATGTCCTCAGGTTTTCTCAGTGTGTGTCCTATCTTGTGGGTTCCAGACAAGAGAGTGTCTAGTTATAATGTCCTCAGGTTTTCTCAGTGTGTGTGTCCTATGCAGCACCTGCGTCTTTTCCTCACCTCTTGGTTCATTGGAATGTATCTAGTTCTCTCCACGAGCTCCACATTGGTTCCCTGGTATGTGTCTAGTTCTCTCCACGAGCTCCACATTGGTTCCCTGGTATGTGTCTAGTTCTCTCCACGAGCTCCACATTGGTTCCCTGAGATGTGTCTAGTTCTCTCCACGAGCTCCACATTGGTTCCCTGGGATGTGTCTAGTTCTCTCCACGATCCCCAAATTGCTGATTCCATCATACCATTTAGTCCCACTGTTCTGTGCAGACACAAATTACGGGAGTCTTCGTGGCGAAGTGGTCAAGCCGTTTAACTCGGGCTCCGAAGGTCGTGGGTTCGATTCCGGGCCGCGTCCTTCGGTTCACGAGTTAAATTTTTCGGAGACTCCTGTGGATCGTCGCTAGAGCTACGGAGTTCGTGCTTTGTGCGACGCTTTCCGCTCTGCGGAAAGAGACCGAGCCATATGGGATAAACCCGGTGCAATGAAGTCGACCCTGTCGACTTTTAAGGGACTTTTTTTAAAACAAATTAGTGAATGTTTTAAGTTTATTAGCGATTCTGTTAGTTGTCCTCCGTGTTTCTAACCTATACAGTTGTACCGATTTAACCCCGGACCGCTCGTGTACACCGTTCCATTATATTGCTTGCCTTTGGCGTTCAGTGTGGGTTTCTAGTCGTGCCTAATGAAGACTGTGTTGAAGCCTTGTAAAATGTTTCCAGTGCTGGTATGCTTTTAAGCGTGCTGAAACTGCTCCCTCCGTGTTTCCATTTTTAGCTGTGATAAACATGGTTAAATGTATTCTCACATCGCCCAGCCAGCCACATACAAATTTGGTAGGGCTGCTCAAACATCATACACAAAAATTTGGTAGGGCTGCTCAAACATAATTCATTATAACAAGTTCTATGTCTGTTGATGAAAGCCAGGTGTTAGTCATGATATGACTGAGCTACCGTATGACAGTAGAGACTGATATGACTGAGCTACCGTATGACAGTAGATGGTACTGGTACTACCTGCTTTCTGTTAGCGTCGGTTATTGAGCGGCCCTCACCAAACCCAAGACCCCGCATTGTGCCACCGGCGCAGTTGAGTGCGTGAAGTTGGGAGGGTGCAAGCCTCACCCTAGTGTGAGGACATGCAACTTACAGACTAAATCATGGCAAGGCAGACCAGGCCCTAAGCCTTGGTTGGTAACTGATCTAGGATGGAAGCTCGGACAAGTGGACAATTATAGCATTGCTTTGTTGATCGGCAACTTCTGCAACTTGTTTTGTTCCAGACGTATCAGTGTTATCTTTCCTTCAGAGTAATCTAGGCAGACCGAGAGAGGGATCATGCTGTTTGGGCAACACATGGTCTCTAAACTCAGCCCAGACTTTGTGCCATGGAGAGGTATAACTCCATTTTGCAAACTATCGTCTGTCTAGACGGCAAGGTGCCAATCGTGTCTGTTTATTGTTGTTGTTGCCAAAGTATGAATAAGCCGTACATACATATCCACTGTTATTTTCATTACAACTGTCATCACTTCTGAGCATGGCAAAGGCTTGAGCTTTTAGCTCTGTGGTGATCATCATCATGTGCCCCGCCAGCTGGTCTTGGCGTTCATGCTTCCCCCAGATCTCGGTTCCTGGTCCATGGATCAACTGCTGATATTCCTCCATGCCACCGTCTTAGTTCATCCATCATCATTTCTCTTGGTTCGGAGTCTGCCCCTTTCCCCACCGATTGTTCCAGTTGTCACGCTATTCTCCAATGCCTCTCTTCTCATCACATAACCAAGGAACATTGTTTGTCTCTTACAGCTGTATATAACTGCCTAGTATCATTAGCAACTCCCAGGCAGTCTTTGCTAGTTACTCTGACTCTACAAGGAACTGGCAACATTCATCTCATGAACCACATCTCTGTTGCTTCCAAGTCTGTCCTAATTTGTTCCTTAACGTTTCACGATTCGCTGTAATATAGCAAAACAGGTTA
>JACEFZ010015059.1:217500-345059 GCA_014155875.1 Cepaea nemoralis
TGTTGTTTGTTTGTCTTCAACTGTTGGCAGAAATAGGGCGATGGTGACGATTATGAAATATCGGCTGTTGCAGCAGGCATGAAAAGACGTGTAATGGCCGTGGCCTAGTTTTCCGTAGATCGCAACCTATTTGCACAATTAAGTTTGACTAGTGTTTGCGGTACCTGGCACAGAAGTAGAATCAGCATCGTTTCTCACTAGATGAGTCAATACACGAGATCGGGTTATGTTAACCCTGAGGGGAAATGTACTTGATTGTATTGTAGCAGACGCACTCACGATAAGATGGGGTAGTGGTTAGAGCGGCGACTTGCCAAAACAATAGTTCGGGTTGACACTGAGCAATGGCAGGGTACTTAGTTGAGATCAGTACTCTCTGGGGTGATCCCTGCTGTACTAAGTGGGTATAGGGCTTGTTTGCGAACTGTGTGAGAAGTAGGAGTGGCGAATCAAGGAACTGGCCTCATCATGCCATTATATGGTGGCCTGGTATATGAGAAGATCTAACACTTCACATCGTGCCATTATACGGTGCCTGGTATATGAGAAGGTCTAACACTTCACATTATGCCATTATACGGTGCCTGGTACATGAGAAGGTCTAACACTTCACATCGTGCCATTATACGGTGCCTGGTACATGAGAAGGTCTAACACTTCACATCGTGCCATTATACGGTGGCCTGGTATATGAGAAGGTCTAACACTTCACATCGTGCCATTATACGGTGCCTGGTATATGAGAAGGTCTAACACTTCACATTATGCCATTATACGGTGCCTGGTACATGAGAAGGTCTAACACTTCACATCGTGCCATTATACGGTGCCTGGTACATGAGAAGGTCTAACACTTCACATCGTGCCATTATACGGTGCCTGGTATATGAGAAGGTCTAACACTTCACATTATGTCATTATATGGTGGCCTGGTATATGAGAAGGTCTAACACTTCACATCGTGCCATTATACGGTGCCTAATATATGAGAAGGTCTAACACTTCACATCATGTCATTATACGGTGCCTGGTATATGAGAAGGTCTAACACTTCACATCGTGCCATTATACGGTGCCTGGTATATGAGAAGGTCTAACACTTCACATCGTGCCATTATACGGTGCCTGGTATATGAGAAGGTCTAACACTTCACATCGTGCCATTATATGGTGCCTGGTATATGAAAAGGTCTAACACTTCACATTGTGCCACTATACGGTGCCTGGTATATGAGAAGGTCTAACACTTCACATCGTGCCATTATACGGTGCCTGGTACATGAGAAGGTCTAACACTTCACATCGTGCCATTATACGGTGCCTGGTATATGAGAAGGTCTAACACTTCACATCGTGCCATTATACGGTGCCTGGTATATGAGAAGGTCTAACACTTCACATTATGTCATTATATAGTGGCCTGGTATATGAGAAGGTCTAACACTTCACATCGTGCCATTATACGGTGCTTGGTATATGAGAAGGTCTAACACTTCACATCATGTCATTATACGGTGGCCTAGTATATGAGAAGGTCTAACACTTCACATTATGTCATTATATAGTGGCCTGGTATATGAGAAGGTGTAACACTTCACATCATGTCATTATACGGTGGCCTAGTATATGAGAAGGTCTAACACTTCACATCATGTCATTATACGGTGCCTGGTATATGAGAAGGTCTAACACTTCACATCATGTCATTATACGGTGGCCTAGTATATGAGAAGGTCTAACACTTCACATCATGTCATTATATGGTGGCCTGGTATATGAGAAGGTCTAACACTTCACATTATGCCATTATACGGTGGCCTGGTATATGAGAAGGTCTAACACTTCACATTATGTCATTATACGGTGGCCTGGTACATGAGAAGGTCTAACACTTCACATTGTGCCATTATACGGTGGCCTGGTATATGAGAAGATCTAACACTTCACATTATGTCATTATACGGTGGCCTGGTACATGAGAAGGTCTAACACTTCACATTATGTCATTATACGGTGGCCTGGTATATGAGAAGATCTAACACTTCACATTATGTCATTATATGGTGGCCTGGTATATGAGAAGGTCTAACACTTCACATTATGTCATTATATGGTGGCCTGGTATATGAGAAGGTCTAACACTTCACATTATGTCATTATACGGTGGCCTGGTATATGAGAAGGTCTAACACTTCACATTGTGTCATTATATGGTGGCCTGGTATATGAGAAGGTCTAACACTTCACATTATGTCATTATATGGTGGCCTGGTATATGAGAAGGTCTAACACTTCACATTATGTCATTATACGGTGGCCTGGTATATGAGAAGGTCTAACACTTCACATTGTGTCATTATATGGTGCCTGGTATATGAGAAGGTCCAACACTTCACACCTCCACTCTAGCATCTGCCATGGGACTACCCTGATCTCACAAAATGTTCGTTTAGACCTCCTTGTTTATTGTAATGGCTTCCCCTAGTCATCTAGTTGGAGTTTATAGTGAGATCCTAAGTCCCGCAAAGTTTATTGTGATGGCTTCCCCTGACCATCTAGTTGGAGTTTATAGTGAGATCCTAAGTCCCGTAAAGTTTATTGTGATGGCTTCCCCTGACCATCTAGTTGGAGTTTATAGTGAGATCCTAAGTCCCGTAAAGTTTATTGTGATGGCTTCCCCTGACCATCTAGTTGGAGTTTATAGTGAGATCCTAAGTCCCGTAAAGTTTATTGTGATGGCTTCCCCTGACCATCTAGTTGGATCTGATGGTGAGGTACTAAATCCCGTGGAGGAAACATTACCAGCCAGTCCGTATGTGTCGTATGTGACGTGTGTGATTGTGGGACGTATGTGACGTGTGTGATTGTGGGACGTATGTGCTGTATGTGATATATGTGACGTGTGTGATTGTGGGACGTATGTGACGTGTGTGATTGTGGGACGTATGTGACGTGTGTGATTGTGGGACGTATGTGACGTGTGTGATTGTGGGACGTATGTGACGTGTGTGATTGTGGGACGTATGTGCTGTATGTGATATATGTGACGTGTGTGATTGTGTGACGTGTGTGATTGTGGGACGTATGTGACGTGTGTGGTTGTGGGACGTATGTGACGTGTGTGATTGTGGGACGTACGTGACGTGTGTGATTGTGGGACGTATGTGATATATGTGACGTGTGTGATTGTGGGACGTATGTGACATGTGTGATTGTGGGACGTATGTGACGTGTGTGATTGTGGGACGTATGTGACGTGTGTGATTGTGGGACGTATGTGATATATGTGACGTGTGTGATTGTGGGACGTATGTGACGTGTGTGATTGTGGGACGTATGTGACGTGTGTGATTGTGGGACGTATTTGACGTGTGTGATTGTGGGACGTATGTGCTGTGTGTGATATATGTGACGTATGTGACGTATGTGTCTTACATGCCGTATGTAGCTTATGTGCCCAGTATGTCACATCTGCATGTGGCTTATGTGCCCAGTATGTCACATCTGCATGTGGCTTATGTGCCCAGTATGTCACATCTGCATGTGGCTTATGTGCCCAGTATGTCACATCTGCATGTGGCTTATGTGCCCAGTATGTCACATCTGCATGTATCGTATGTGTCCAGTATGTCACATCTGCATGTGGCTTATGTGCCCAGTATGTCACATCTGCATGTGGCTTATGTGCCCAGTATGTCACATCTGCATGTGGCGTATGTGTCCAGTATGTCACATCTGCATGTATCGTATGTGTCCAGTATGTCACATCTGCATGTGGCGTATGTGTCCAGTATGTCACATCTGCATGTGGCTTATGTGCCCAGTATGTCACATCTGCATGTGGCGTATGTGTCCAGTATGTCACATCTGCATGTGGCTTATGTGCCCAGTATGTCACATCTGCATGTGGCTTATGTGCCCAGTATGTCACATCTGCATGTGGCTTATGTGCCCAGTATGTCACATCTGCATGTGGCTTATGTGCCCAGTATGTCACATCTGCATGTGGCTTATGTGCCCAGTATGTCACATCTGCATGTGGCTTATGTGCCCAGTATGTCACATCTGCATGTGGCTTATGTGCCCAGTATGTCACATCTGCATGTGGCGTATGTGCTTAAGTGGCATATGTTTCAAAGACACATAACGCAGGTTAGTTTTTTTGTTTTTTTTTAAAGTATGTCTAACTAACAACAGGTGGTGAGCAATTTGATGAAGCAAGGGTATTTCAGTGTCTGAGAGTGACTCCGTGGGGAGCCCATTTCTCCAGCTAGAAGTACAATGTCATTAATTCTAACTACCGATATAGGGGGAGACAAATTGCTGGGTTGTCGATGTGTTTCAGTGGTGCGTCACAACACATGTGAGTGACCGTTCTTTAGTACTGAAACACTCCTAGGCCACTTTTCTTACATGCTTGTCTGCTCACATTACATACCTACAAATATATATACACTCAATTACAAACAGAGAGAGAGAGAGAGGGGGAGAGAGAGAGAGAGAGAGAGGGGTGGGAGAGAGGAGGAGGACGGAGAAGGGAAAGGAGAAAAAACATATATAATACAAGAGAAAGGAAAGAATGGAAAAGAAAGCAATCGATGGTGTGACACATGTAACAGTTATATCAGCCCTAAATCCCATAATTTATGGCAACATTTTAAGATGAAGAGGTAATAAGACATGCGCACACACACCAGAAACACTAGGAGGAGAGAGAGAGAGAGAGAGAGAGAGAGAGAGAGAGAGAGAGAGAGAGAGAGAGAGAGAGAGAGAGAGAGAGAGATGAAGAGAGTGGTAGAGAGCTAGAGAGAGAGAGACTACATGGTTTTGTCTGTTGTATTTGAAAATTAGAAAACAATAAAGAAATGGTGAGAAATAAATTTAAAAAATAAAAAATAAGCAACACGTACAATAAATTGTACAACAGATGAAGAGAATAAGTGAATTTCTACGCCAGAAAAAGTAATCTAGCAAGCAATTTTCACTTGTGAATTCTGTAGACATAGAAGCGTGACAGCGTTATTAACCAACTCAACAATGGCGGAAGATGTGAATTCCCCCCTGAATCTGACGCTAGACAGACATACGGTTCTGATCTTGACCTTTATTTACATATTGGCAATCAGGAAAGTTGTTAGGAAACAGCGGGAATATCAAGTAGTCAATTCAAGGGAACGCCGTTTGGGGCACTCGTTAAACCAGCTCTTCACGAGAAATTGGACATTTTAACACGTCTGGGTCTGTGTCAGCGGAGAAGATGGTGCCCAATAGAGGAGAGGGCTCCAGCCTCAGGGCTGAATCAGGCTGATTGTTTGGTGAATTCGGCTTTAACCGTGGGTTAGGTTAGTTGTTTGCTGAATTCGGCCTTAAGCGTTGGTTAGGTTAGTTGTTTGGTGGATTCGGCCTTAAGTGTGGGTCAGGCTGGGTTCTTGGTGGATTCGGCCTTAAGGGTGGGTTAGGTTAGTTGTTTGGTGGATTCGGCTTTAAGGGTGGGTCAGGCTGGATTCTTGGTGGATTCGGCCTTAAGGGTGAGATAAGTTAGTTGTTTGGTGGATTCGGACTTAAGGGAGGGTTAGGTTAGTTGTTTGGTGGATTCGGACTTAAGGGAGGGTTAGGTTAGTTGTTTGCTGAATTCGGCCTTACGGGTGGGATAAGTTAGTTGTTTGGTGGATTCGGCCTTAAGGGTGGGATAAGTTAGTTGTTTGGTGGATTCGGTCTTAAGTGTGGGTCAGGCTGGATTCTTTGTGGATTCGGCCTTAAGGGAGGGTTAGGTTAGTTGTTTGGTGGATTCGGACTTAAGGGAGGGTTAGGTTAGTTGTTTGGTCGATTAGGCCTTAAGTGTGGGTTATGTTTGGTGGATTTATTTAAGGATGGGTCAGGTTGGATGTTTGGTGGATTCGGCCTGAGGGGTGGGTTATGTTATGTGTCTGGTGGATTCGGCCATAAGGGTGAGTCAGGCTGTTGTTTGGTGGATTCAGCCGTAAAGGTAGGTTAGGTTGGTTATTTGATGGATTCGGCCGTAAGGGTGGGTTAGGCCAGTTGTTTGGTGGTTGAGGCTTCAAGGGGTGGCTGAGGTGGGCTAAAGTTGGTTGAGTATGGAATATGGGTTAATACATAACAGTTGGATGGTTGACATACAACATTTGGATAGTTGATACACAATAATTGGGTGGTTGGCACACAACAGCTGGATGGGGTGAAACACAACAGCTGGATGGGCTGAGACACAACAGCTGGATGAGCTGACACACAACAGCTGGATGAGCTGACACACAACAGCTGGATGAGCTGAAATACAACAGCTGGATGGGCTGAGACATAGCAGTTGGATGGGTTGGCACAAAAATAACACACTAGCCTGTACAGTGGCAGCCCACAATCAATATCTACCTGTCCGTCCCTAGGTTTGCTGACACTAACAATGTACCAGTACTATCATTGAAGTTCCCCGCCTCGTTGCTAAAACCGGAAGTCCTGTCCCAGCGATAAAACGGTGACTTTCTAGAAGTTTCCGACACTTTCATTGTGCTGTAATCTAGCTTCTGCTTCAACAACAGGCATATTTATTTCTACGTGCAACAGGAACTTTGTGGCAGAGTTGTTACGGGTTACCTTGTCACATTAGGGGTCCGGGTTCAATCTATGGTAATAGCAGGGTGTGATGTATGTCAGTGCAGCTATGGGCTGAGCTGACAGAACAATGTCATTGTACAATACTTTTTGTACACTGTCTGGGGAGATGTATAGGATGGGAGTTGGTCACCTCATGTTGTTATATCATGGTCTAGTAAATGTTAAGGTAGCGATGTTTCCATTACTTAATCATGGCTCCATCTTTACGGTAAAGTGTCACTTCATAATGCTCCATTTCTGTGCCAGTGAATGTCATAGAACATTCTCCTCACTGTCCCATGTGAACAGTGGATCAGGCAGCAGTCCGACAAACTAACAGAACGCACAGGAATACATAAGGCCGCTACCAGAATGCCAACACAACAGTCCGCAACGAAAATTACAGTTCATCGTCGATGGAAGCGACAGTCACTAGAAAAGCAGCAGTCACACACACATTACTGCTTAAAGCTAAACCAGCAGTCACACACACATTACTGCTTAAAGCTAAACCAGCTAGTTCAGCAACCGGTCGTTCTACATTTTTCTGCGTATGCTGTTCACAACACAAAAAAACCGCGGCTAGATGTAAAAGCATTCCACAAGGCATCCACAGCTCACAGTGTCGTTTCACGCACTTAAGCTGGGCCACGGAGTGATATTTCTGTGGCACGTGCCATTAACTGCTGTTAATGTCGGAGCTGGGCTCCCCTCTTACGGTGCTATCGTGGGCCCTGCACGGCAAATTTCATCTGCGTATGTCTGTGTGGGGGACATATATGTCTGTGTGGGGGACATACCAGATAGACTTGTCAGTGCGTCCTGGACGGCATACGGTAGCCGTGCATAAAATACTCAACATAAGCTCGTCTGTTGGTCCTACACGGCAAACTGTCACCTGTGTGAGAATGTATGGAAGACATACAGGCTGTCAGATGGCCCGCTCTGTGGGTCCTACACGGCAAACTGTCACCTGTGTGAGAATGTATGGAAGACATACAGGTTGTCAGATGGCCCTCTCTGTGGGTCCTACACGGCAAACTGTCACCTCTCTGTGGATCATGCGTGGCACGGTGGCCGTGTACGAGGAACATACAACATTAGCACTTGGTCCTGGCTGTGGGCTCTGCACGGTATATGTTAGCCGTCTCAGTGTTGGTGGGGGACATACAACATTAACAAACGGTCTTGTCATCTACATGCTGGGCTAGAGGAGAAATGGGCAACAGCAGTCTAGACGATGTGTCTGTGTGTCTGTCTGTGTGTCTGTGTGTGTGTCTGTGTGTGTGTGACTGCGTGTGTGTCTGTGTGTGTGTGTGTGCACGGGTTGCTATCTTGTATGTGTTCATGATATATTATCATCTCTCTTGTTATCTACATGATGCTCTCTTATCTGCTACCATTTCTCTGTGTGTGTGTGTCTGTGTGTGTGTGTCTGTGTGTGTGTGTGTGTGTGTGTGTGTGTGTGTGTGTGTGTGTGTGTGTGTTGTTGTTGTTGTTGTTGTTGTTTCACCCCCTAAAATCCCTTAAAATGTTTTTATTTTAAAAAAAAAACAACAACAACAACAAAAACAAAATACAACAGAGTCTTGTGTCTTTAAATATGGCCAAATGATGTTACTTGCCTTTGTTGATTACTTTCATCAGCTCTCTTTACATTTTCGCATTCTCCAACACTTCTATTTTTGTTCTAGTTTTGTTTCCATGAAACACGACCCACTCAACTCGATATTCTAATTGCTGGTTCAATATTCAATGTCCGCACGAGTCGGGAATTCCTTCATTAATGCCCAAAAATGTCTCAACTAGGGCCACTCCTAGAAAACATCTGAATGGGCTTCTGTTTGCAGCATTCAGCCATTCTTATGTTTCGTTTTTTCCCATTTTGTCAGTGTGCGTTGTTTATTTTCTTAACATGTTATTTCTTTTACTTCTTTTCACAGAACAAGCCCTCAAGAATATCCGCGTACTGATCCGACATCTCTTGACCTCCATTGTCTTGCTCTACGGCTCGGAGTGTGTCATCCTGTAAGAAAGACCAGGCCGCATTTAGTGTTACATCGACTGTATTGTCGCCAGTTTAACAGATCGTATACAATTTGAAACTAAGCAGTCAACAAGGAGACTGATTTGTAATTTTCTCGGGCATCTTTATCCACTACGTCACTTCGGGTCGTGAATTCACAAATTTGATTCCACAAGCTAACAAACAAACGAAGAGCCAGTTTATTTCCTGTTGTGAAAATCGAACAATTTACCGGAAGCAACGACATCTGAGGAACCATCATGGTGGCCAACCACAGGTCAACGAAGCCCAAGACATTCAGACTGGTGGAGACCTCGGTGTTCACAGTCTCAGGGATGCACATCTTCCTGGGGCTGCTGAGTGTCTGTGTGGGAGTCATCAGCAGCATCCGGGCTGACGTCTGGCTGGCTCACAGTGTCTCGCCCATCTGGAGTGGCGGATTTGTAAGTTGGCATTTATTGGTTCTTTGTTAGTAGGCAATAGGCCGTGCCTTCTGCCTTCGTTCTGTGAAAGTTCATGCATATGTGCAGTAATCTTCCTCACCAGCAGACAAGTTGCATATAAATATTGTTTATTGCAAGGATACATTCTCTGCAACAAACTGTCTGTCTAGGCTAGCTATGAAATCCCAAAGAGAACCCACTTTTCAGTTTCAGTCAGGTAGAAGACGCCACGACACCAGAATGAACCTGGTCAATGTAAGCACCCAGTCGTCGCTTTCTAAAACATTGTTAAGTAAGCTGTCGACATACCTTGCGTCTTGTGTAGTTGTTCTTCTTTTTTCTAAAGTGCGAAGGAGACCTATCGTCTTATCAATCGTTCCTCTCCTACACAGTGTTTCATCTCGAGGTATCTAACAAGTGTGTTCAATCTTTTCTTTCCTACGTCGTTCTGTTTCATGTAGCCATAACTTACCCCCTTTGTTTTATCTTCCCTCTACTATTCTAGGATCTGACTTAAACATAGTCAAAGTGCAATCGTCCATCTTCTACACTTCTTCAATTAGCGGTATCTTTCAATTTTGTGCAGTCTTTCCTTATCTATACTGTGTATCAATTAGCGGTATCTAGCAATCTTGTGCAGTCTTTTCTCTTCTATACTCGGATAGCCAACCATCTTGTTAGGTCTGTCCTCGTGTCTGCTGGGCTACAGGGAACCCCTGGTGTCGTGGCTAGTCTGTCTTCTTACAGTCTGACTTGGTGAAGGTATATAGGGCGTGTCACCTGGACACACTCACAAGGCTACCCCCGTACACCTAACGGGGAATCGACCCATTTCTACCACATTGAAAGTCCAGTGTGCTACCTTTCTACCTGGAAGAGAACCCGCACTGCAGGAGGTGAAGGACACCGGGCTGGCGGGCAAATGGCGAATGACCCTTGCACTCTGCACGAAGAGTAAGCCACGTGGATGTTGTCATAGTGACAGTAAGCAGATTAGAGGCGGGATTTTCCGTGAGTAAAATCATCATCCGTAGAAAAGAGCGGTCATGTGGAAATTGATGGGGTCAGGTATTTAAAGTACAGGATCGTTGTCCACGCCTTGAGCTATACTTCGTATATGGTGTTTTCATCGACCAATCGGCACTCGTTAGGTAATGGGGTCATTGTCGCGAAGGTCGCATCTACTTTCCAGGACGTTTTCTGTTACCCATTTTAGTCTGGGTGGACCCCGGATCCCAGGTTAGTTAGAAATATCCCTGCCTCGATGTTGATTGGACAACAGGGATTCACGGATCCCGCAGGCGAGCCTGGAGACAAAGGGGGTGATAGGAGACAACAGGAGGGATACATACAGGATAGACACACTGAGAGAGAGAGAGAGAGAGGGGGAGAGAGAGAAAGAGAGAGAGAAGAGAGAGAGAAGAGCGAGAGGAGAGAGAGAGAAAGATAGAGAGAGAGGAGAAAGAGAGAGAGAGAGAGAGAGAGAGAGAGAGAGAGAGAGAGAGAGAGAGGAGAGAGAGAGAGAGACAACCGACCATATAACTGTTCCAGCAGTCATTTGAGCACGTGCCCCTGATTGACTCTGTCAGACAGACGGGATGAAAGCGTGGATCAATCTGGCAATCTCCCGCACAAGCTCCGCCCCTCCTTTAATTGTGTCCTCTAGATTGATCACTCCCTGGCCCAGGCGTGAGTGTCAGACATGCAGACAAACGCCACGGTTGAACACACACAAATCTACACCACCCTGCCTTCTACCGTGACTACACTTCCTACCGTCAACTGCGGTGTTGCTGATTTAATCACTTTTTTTTCCCCTGTGTAATTTTAATGACTGTGCAATGTTTGAAAATATTGCCGGTCCAAGTTTTGTATTTGCCTATTATGCTGCATGAACATTACAGAGGGTGTATACAAAACTTGTACCGGCAATATTTTCAAATACTGTACATTCATTAAAGATACACCCTATATGTGCTTCTTCTCTGTCGTTTCTTCTCCACCCAGGCATTGAATGAGTCACCACAAAACGAGAAGTAGATTGTGAGATTTACTAGAACATGATTACAAGAAACAAAATGGACGTTGCGGCCAAAGCCTTCGTCAGCACAGAACAAACAAATACAAACCGACACACAACTACATGAAACAGACTACATGACAATATTAAGGTTACTTATCTGTATCCTTGTTTGGCTGAATACGTCTTTGCGACCGACGCGTTAGACCAGTGTTTCCCAACCTTTTTTGTGCCATGCCCCACTTAAGCCTTTCTAAAATCATATTGCCCCCCTCCCCCGCCCCACGCCCCCCCCCCCCCCCACCCCTCAACATAAACATTATTTTTAATATTCAAGAATTGAAATGTTCACTAAAGAAACTTGAATGATAGGTTTTAGGAAGAAATCACTAGGAAATTATTGAGCAAACACAGTAAGTAAATTTTCAAAACATATAATGGAGAACTGAAATTCAAGCACAAAATAATTTTAATGAAAGATTTTTCTATATTATTTTAATTATTAGTAATTATTTATTATTTAAATTTAGTGAGATCCTTGCGCTTGATGCTTGCTGCAAAGAGATCTTATGTCAGGTTCCAATTTAGTTAACTTCAGTCTCAAGTCTCCCCGTTTTGTTATATTCAGCCGATTTCTTCCATTTTCGAATTGCCCCCCTTAACAGTCAAATTGCCCCCCTGTGGGGCGTGGGCCCCACGTTGGGAAACACTGCGTTAGACGGATATCAGCGGATGGTATGGACCGGTGAAGTGAAGTTAGTTGCATATCCTCTGCAGGACGTCCCAGTCAACCCCAGCATTTTAAGGCGGTAATGTGATTTCTTGGCAAAGTTTACTGTTTGTGATTTCTTGCGGAGATGTAAATACACACCTCTTTCAACTTAGAGACAGAGAGAATAATCTTGCGGTGATGTGGTGACACACCTCTCGCAACTCAGAGACAGAGAGAATAATCTTGCGGTGATGTGGTGACACACCTCTCGCAACTCAGAGACAGAGAGAATAATCTTGCGGTGATGTGGTGACACACCTCTCGCAACTCAGAGACAGAGATAATTAATATGAAGAGGACAGGAGATGAGGTGCAGGGGATGGCCACAGATATGAAGCCTTGAGTCAGCTTGAGTCAGTGGGTTTAGTCAGCTGGTTGAGTCAGCGGGTTGAGTCAGCTGGTTGAGTCAGTGAGTTGAGTCAGCTGGTTGAGTCAGCGGGTTGAGTCAGCTGGTTGGTCGGGGGCTGAGTCTGCTGGTTGAGTTAGGGGTTGAGTCAGCTGGTTAAGTCAGCTAGTTGAGTCAGTGGGTTGAGTAAGGGGGATTGAGTCAGTAGATTGAGTCAGCTGGTTGAGTCAGCGTGTTTGGTCAGTTGGTTGAGTCAGCGAGTTGAGTCAGTGGGTTGATTTAGTGGGTTGAGTCAGCTGGTTGAGTCATTGGGTTGAGTCAGCTGGTTGAATCAGCTGGTTGGGTCTGTGGGTTGAGTCAGCTAGTTGAGTCAGCTAGTTGAGTCAGCGGGTTAAGTCAGCGGGTTGAGTCAGCTGGTTGAGTCAGCTGGTTGAGTCAGCTGGTTGAGTCAGCGTGTTTGGTCAGTTGGTTGAGTCAGCGGGTTGAGTCAGTGGGTTAAGTCAGCTGGTTGATTTAGTGTGTTGAGTCAGTTGGTTGAGTCAGCTGGTTGAGTTATTTGGTTGAGTCAGCTGGTTGAATCAGCTGGTTGAGTCAGTTGGTTGAGTCAGTGGATTGAGTCAGTTGGTTGAGTCAGTGGGTTGAGTCAGCTGGTTGAAGTCAGCTAGTTGAGTCAGCGGGTTGAGTCAGTGGGTTGAGTCAGTGGGTTGTGTAAGGGGGATTGAGTCAGTGGATTGAGTCAGCTGGTTGAGTCAGCTGGTTGAGTCAGCGTGTTTGGTCAGTTGGTTGAGTCAGCAAGTGAGTCAGTGGGTTGATTTAGTGGGTTGAGTCAGCTGGTTGAGTCAGCTGGTTGAGTCATTGGGTTGAGTCAGCTGGTTGGGTCAGTGGGTTGAGTCAGCGAGTTGAGTCAGCGGGTTAAGTCAGCGGGTTAAGTCAGTGGGTTGTGTCAGGGGGTTGAGTCAGCTGGTTGAGTCAGTGGATTGAGTCAGCTGGTTGAGTCAGCGTGTTTGATCAGTTGTTTGAGTCAGCGGGTTGAGTCAGTGGGTTAAGTCAGCTGGTTGATTTAGTGTGTTGAGTCAGCTGGTTGGGTCAGCTGGTTGAGTTATTTGGTTGAGTCAGCTGGTTGAATCAGCTGGTTGAGTCAGTGGATTGAGTCAGTTGGTTGAGTCAGTGGGTTGAGTCATCTGGTTAAGTCAGCTGGTTGAGTCAGCTGATTGAGTCAGTAGCTTGAGGGTCTGTGCCAAACGGTGGATACCCAGGGCAGAAGAAGAGACACATATTGGTTCTTGTACTGTCAAAGAAGAGACACATATTGGTTCTTGTACTGTCAAAGAAGAGACACATATTGGTTCTTGTACTGTCAAAGAAGAGACACATATTGGTTCTTGTACTGTCAAAGAAGAGACACATATTGGTTCTTGTACTGTCAAAGAAGAGACACATATTGGTTCTTGTACTGTCACTGTTGTGATTATTGTGTTGTTTGTGTTCGCTCCCTGTACACTTGAACATAATGTATATAGGTGCAACTTTTGTCTGTACTTATTTCTACTAGTGAGTCCACTGCGCTGATTTTTTGCGTGAAGGTTAGCTCTTCCTATTACCCTCCTATTACGCCATCGGGCGTACCCACTCCGACTTCTGAGGTAATTGTAACTGATATCCCCAAGTCAAGAACGAGAAGTCAACGGTTGTAGTCCAGCTGATCGGTGCGTGGAGTGAACCCACAACTCCGCGGCCACCAGAGAAATTGTAGGTGCCGGTATATTAAACCTCTCGGCCATACCGACCTCCAGTGATGTAATAAGATCAATGTGTATGATGTATTGTTGGTGTTACAACACGGCTCCTACATGTCCACAGTTTTTCATTGCCGGAATGCTGGGAATCTGGTGTGCAAGAAAGAAGTCTTCCTACGTGGTAAGTCGCTCTACATCACTCATAGTCTGTCTTGCTCACCCAACAGGCAACAAATCCAGCCGTTTTTGTAATAGTTATATTTGACGTGTATGTGTAGTTTGTCCAACTTCCTAGTTACATTAGATGTGTGTGTTTTTTTTTCCCCACATTGAACTTCGTGGTTTTCACAAGTTTGCTCACACCCTCTCGTCACGCTCTATCTACCCCAGTCTCTAGCACCCACTTTATTTATGGTTGAAACAGCTTTCCTCACACCTGTCTCGTCTCTGTACGTGACCAAACAAATGACGATTGTCTTGTGGTAATTCGGTTTATCAAATGTTTTTTTTTTCTTTTTCAATCAGCCTCCTCTACTACATGCATGTTGGTTTTCTTAACCGGAGAAACAACATGTATGTCATATGTGAACTGTAGCTAACTTAGTTTTCTACGGAGACAGCACATTTGTGTGATTCAGCACAGCACACAGAACTGCTCGAGATTAAGCCGTGATTAATAATCGTAAAAGAAATGCTAGGGCGGACGCGCCGGACGTTAGCACGTGGTTAATGATCACGCAGATGACACTTGATCAGGTGGGCGTGGCTGCAAGCCTGGCAGTTCACATCGGGGTCCAGGATGAGACAGTCTGTAATCCAGACACGGTTGTCCTTCAGAAGAAGTGAACTTCATAAACTGTTATGTCTGATGATCTTGACAGAAAGGGTTCGTTCGCTGTAGACTCCATCACTAGATGATAAAATTAGCTTATAACAAGGACATGAAACTGAGGACGGGCAAAGATTTGGCCACAGCTCTATTCCAAGCTTGATTGAGTGATGATCGTCCTACAAGTCCCGCCCCTAGGCGTGGAGGACATGCGGATGTGTCATAGGCATTGGTGTGTGTTGGAGAACTCACCAGACATAAAATAATTCATGAGTTAACAGGCTTGCTGAGAAAGGTTCTGACATTTTGGGTAATGGTGACCACAAGAGCATAATTAAAGGTCCTTGGCCCAGATTTACCCATCAGGTGTATTCGGTATATGGTGTTAGCACAGTGTTGTAGACCAATGGGCACTCGACGGGTGTTGTGGTTAGACTATTCGCCACTCGACAGGTGTTGTGGTTAGACCAATGGGCACTCGACGGGTGTTGTGATTAGAGTAACGGGCACTCGACGAATGTTGTGGTTAGACCAATGGGCACATGATGGGGGTTCTGGTTAATTCCCCAGTAATTATCCGGTACTTGTTTTTACACCGGGTCAACTTGGAAGCCCGGACAATCTGGAGCCTAGAAGGGAGTTCAAATATAGGAACAGGTATATTGATGAAATGTTTTTCTGACTGAATAGAAGAACCAAGAATGACATGATTAGAACATTTAGATAGAACGGAGCAAGATCAGCAAGCGGCTAGAGTGTTCTATATAGAACAACCAAGAATGACATGATTAGAACATTTAGATAGAATGGAGCAATATCAGCCAGCGGCTAGAGTGTTCTTTATAGAACAACCAAGAATGACATGATTAGAACATTTAGATAGAACGGAGCAAGATAAGCCAGCGGCTAGAGTGTTCTGTATAGAACAACCAAGAATGACATGATTAGAACATTTAGATAGAATGGAGCAAGATCAGCCAGCGGCTAGAGTGTTCTCCGTGAGAACATCGGGATGCAAGGCGAGGGGACTGTGATCAAGAGGAAAAGAAGAGGAAGAAGGGAGGGAGGAGAGAGAGAAGAGAAAGAAAAGAATGATGAGGGAAATGATATAAGATAAGTGTGAAGCCTAAAAGTTCGTTCCTCAGTCGAACTCTGCCTACTACACACTACCTTTGATAGTAAAGAAAGAGGAGAAGAGAGAGAGAAGGAGAAAAAGAGGATGAGAGTAAGGGATACGACAGATTTAGGTTCGTGTCTCCGCGTGAGAACAATAGTTAATTACTATTGCACCATCAATGTCTCGTGGTGTATGTTATCAGGTTATAGAAGAGATGTACAGCCTCACCAGGTCTCTAAGCTACTCTACTTATATTACTTCAGACTAACAAGTCGAAATAAAAGACAACTCAATAATATATTTATTTCCTTCTTGAACAATAACAGAGTGACAATCTACAACATAATCGCATAGAGTAATCAGTACATGCATTGCAGACACATAATGCATATTGAACTGTAATAATACGATGCTGCATTGCCTCACAAGAGAGAGATAGATAGTGTAACAGCCTATGCCACTGGATGTTAGGGGAATGCCACTTATTATCACCTATTAACCGCATGAAGTAAAAGACTAAAGCTAGGAATTACACCGGCCTTTGTTTCGTAACTATCTTTCCGTAGGCTTATTAGTGGTCCATATATTCAGCCCAAATACCCATTGATCCATAGATTGATCCATCAATCCATATACCCAGGGATTAATTTCGCTCCCATCCAACTTGTTCAGCGGGTAACTGTTTACCCAGACAATGTCTGAAACATTATAAAACAATACCCGTGAGTTTATGTGAGAATAAACCTTAGTCTTTCACTACCTACAAAGTCCTTAACATCTATCTCTTCTTTATCTATACTAGTATTAGTATATCTTAGCCATAACATAAATTAAGAACCTTATTGTGAACACATATGTTTAACTAATATTATTATCGCCTATTTCCCGACGCGCCGCCTACAGCCAACATAACCTAAAGTATTTAACCATTTCACCCGAAGATCTGAACTCGCTGCCTGTACCACGCCGGCCAGCCTAACTACACCTTAGCTACACAACCGCAGAAGCGCGACCTCCTTTCACCTATGTCCAGCTAACAAAAGACAACATTCCTTTCTGTGTCCGTCCCGTCTCCGGCCGACGATCTCACCTATTGTCTGGTTGACCTAGTGATCGCGAGTGCCTTGCCAGTCTTCTTCTGCTGTCTGCTGTGTTTGGTCGCTGTGTTTATATCCTTGCAATACTGCCATCTCTGCGTATTTACATGCACTTGCACTAGCCTAGTTCTCATTAATCTTGTAGGCTAATGGCTCAGTTTACATGAACATATACAGTTTATCCACACTCTGCTTATCTCTCCGATTAATATGACTCCCAACACTATAGACCAGCCATTTATATATACGTAATTTGCAGGACGTCGCATCCAATCCTAATCCTTTGTCGACTGCTCATAATTATTCGGTAAACTTACCTACAGTAGTTTGCTATAGCTCTCTAAACTAAGATACTTGATTATAATATACAATTAAACTAAGTCTTATGTCAACTTACATCCTTCTTCTGTCGTCACGTTGATCATCTGGGTCCCATATTTGAAATGCGATTGCTCTCTTTAACCTCGTTTGCCGTGGATCCCACCACCGGTTTCCAGTCGTATTTGACATTAGTCTCCTGTGCGGTTCCAACCGCATTGTCCCTGGCTATGGTCGTCCTGTGTGACGTTTAGCCATCTACTGCAACGAACGAGCGGTCTCCTTAGCTGGCGGTCCTCTTAACTCAAGTGGCTTTCTTGCACTTTAACGACCCTCGGACTCTGCGTGTCTTTCCCTTCTTTGGCTTATCTGCCTTGGGTAGGTTCCGTTCACAGATCCTTAGTCGCTCTCACTCCTATCAGTGATTCAGACGAGTTCTAGCATGAGCGCTTGTCCGTCTTCCTTCACTTCCTCCTCCTACAGATACTATACAGACTTGGGCACGGATTAGCCACAATTTCTGAAGTCCTGTTACTATGTTCCTTGGGCTGCCCCAAGAGGGCTCAGGCCCCCGCCGCTCCCGGAGTCCACTATTAACTGTCCTCTCTCCTGCTCGACTCTTCTAACTGACGGGATCCTCAAGTATATATTACTTCTCGAGTTGGCGCCTTTCTTGAATCACGTGACGTCGCTGTCCCTTGTCATCCAATCAGTACTTAGCGTACCCTGCTTCAATTTGCATCTTATTATTAATCTAACTACCTTCACCCCAATACGACCTTGTTTTTGAGTTCATAGTCCTTGTTTGAGTTCATGCTCCTTGAAGTAGATTTCTCAGCTCAAGCACGTTCCCACTGCCATAAATCTGCCAGCCCACGGTACCCATTTTGGTCTCTAGACAACTTTCGTTTATCTCTGATTCTCGTATGCACCTATAAACTATGTGGCCTGTTTTGTTTTCTGACAGCTCTAACCTAAAGTATACATTACATCTGGCATTCCCCGACCCTGAGAAAGCTACAGAACAACGACAGTTGAGGTAGAGTTTTAGGAAACCGAAACAATTCGGGTTCAGAGCTTGACCTTTCAAGCTGTTTAAAAATATCTTGGCCGATGAACTTAGATACTTCCAAATTCCCCTACTGGTTTTGGTGTCATCAATATCTAGTGCCTTGTCGTCCCATTTTGTGACGCATCAGGCGTTCACATATTCCCCTCCTACTCTTCGACGGACCCACGTCGAACAAGAGATATCTATACTCTTGGTATGCTAAGCAAGGCCTTGTGTAAATCTGGGACTAATTACGTAAACAATAAGTCAATGGGACTTCATCATTGGCCCCAAACCTTTCAGTGTAATTCTGCTACCCGTTATATCCCATGAACCTGATGCTTTAAGTAACAAATATCAAATATCAGTGACCAAAAATAAATCATCAGCCTCTGCCAAAATATATTACCGTATCCTATGAGTGGCGATGAGGAATATGCATTCTGTATACAAAATAAACCTGCAATTCTGACATCAACATCAACACCCAGCTCCATGGATGCAATACATAGAGGCACCAAAAATAATAAAACAATGTCAATGTAGGCATTCAGTTAATATGCCACTCCCCTGTAACAACAACAAAACGAACAATCAAATTCACTTAGGTGCTACCCACTAGGACATATGTAGTCATCCTTGAATCTGAAAAAAAACATTGTAACAATTCCTGTGACACGACAGGCAAATGCCTGGTCACCACACATAATAACACAACCAATTCTCCCCTATTCGCAAGGACACATCAGCCTGAAGCTGCAATCTTCACGATCACCACCGATGTACACAAAAACAAATCAGCCCCTACTGTAAGTACGCAATATTTAGTGGTCATAGAAACAAACCAAACATATATCATGAAACAGCTTTTGACATAAAAACAAATGTGCGCCCAGTCGTTGGACATCATGCTCAATTGTCTTGGCGCTGAAATAACTCTGAAAAAAATGGTATGCCCTATTCTCTTGGCGCTGAAATAACTCTGGGAAAAAATGCGTGCCCAAGTTCTTGGACACCCTGGCGCTAACATGTATTCTCCGACCTGCTGCTTCACAAAAAAAACATGTACCCGTATTAACAGTCTACCTCGGGTAATCTCAGATTATAAATGGACTTCTTGGCCTCCTGGCACGACGTTGAACTGTGTGTTGTCACTATAACACCCAATACTACAGTTGTGTCTGCCCAACACGATAGTGAGGCCCACACAAAAATAAAAGCATTCGCGTACCCGACTTGACAACTTCCGCTATGGAACTAACAAGGGAGCTAACTGCTCCACAACAGTTGATCCTATCAAGTAGTCATATTCATTTAAACAACAAAATAACATGTTTCTAACTACATTCATGAACCTGTAAAACAAACAAAGGATGGCTAAACGCTACTACCCATATGGCCCTCCGACCAAAATTGTCATTCAATATGAACCAACACCTACAGCACGAACGTTTAACTAATTATTAACTACTGTTCATTAGCTCATGCTGAAATAAATATATAAAGAATATGTTTCTGCTTGCGGGTGCTCTCTGGATTCCGTTTTCTCTTCACTGAATTTCTACGATTGTCTCTTTGTGTCTATTCTATATGCACGGGCAGAAATATAGGGCGTCGCTTGTCATTCACTGCCCAACACTGTTAACATGTCTAATTCTGGTATCCTGAACACGCTGGTACGACTGAATTCCACCTCTGTTCCCGCCTCTAAAAAAAGGGATTTTCTAACTACCACGAATTACACTGTCATTGTCTCTTCACAACAGCCATAATAAACTCACTAAATAAAACACAGGGGAATATCCCCTCTTGATGATCTAATTGTTCGTGCGTGAATTTCTTTTTCGCCACGTGTGCCATTGATAACGTTCGGCACAGCCCGTCTCGCCCTGCCACTGGTGGGGCACGCTAGCACGATGAGTCCTTGTTGTCGTTCCTTGCAGGGCAACACAAAGGGGGGGGGGGAAGGAGCGCTATATTTTCTTAGTGGCCTCGGATGTCTACACTGCAACCCGAAATGTTGGGTCCTGTCACCTAAACAGCGTCACAACTGTTCCCTAAAAGAGTCAGCGAAATTCATTCCCTGGACAGCCACAGGTTTGGCTGGCTCTGCATAACAGGTGTGGGAATTGTTCTTTTACTTTGCATGGCTCTGGGTTTCGCCTGCCATGCCCTGTCATCAATTATGACTCTTGACTTCCTGGACGAAGAGTGGGTGACCTTTGTATAACGGTGGAGTATTTTATTCTGATACTCTTCAATCAGTGAGTTAGTCTTTAACGTGCACTGACATTAGGACCTTGGTCCTTTAACGATGAACAATATAAAGCCACCCTTACGTTGACTTGCACTGCTCAGCTGTTGTCTGAGCTCATTTCGGACAGATTCCGCTGCGCTGACTCTCCTTCTGAGTTGGCTATCCCTGGGTATTTTGTTGTAGGTGGGTTTTCCTGTAATCTTGTAGCAAGGTGGTTTGGCCGGTGTACTTTACACAAGAGTTTCTAACTGAACAGACTTAGTAGAAACCTCTCCGACAGATAGTTCAGACAATTTACCAACCAGCTATGAGATAAGTAGCCTAGTAAAGGAACACTTACTGAGACAACTATCGAGCAGGCAATCACGAACTACTGACTGTAAGCGACAAATCTATGTATACGATCTCACTATGTAGTAGAACCTGACACCACCGAGACAAAGGTCACATGGAATCTCCTGGGAGCTCCCGGACTAAGCTGGAAGGTCCCAGAAAATTCTGGAAACATATCCTGCCGACGACGCCATTTTTGTGACAGCTAGAAAAGAAAAGGGAAGAAGAGAGAGGAGGGAGGGAGGAGAGAGAGAAGAGAAAGAAAAGAATGATGAGGGAAATGATATAAGATAGTGTGAAGCCTAAAAGTTCGTTCCTCAGTCGAACTCTGCCTACTACACACTACCTTTGATAGTAAAGAAAGAGGGAGACAGGAGAGAGAGAAGGAGAAAAAGAGGATGAGAGTAAGGGATACGACAGATGTAGGTTCGTGTCTCCGCGTGAGAACAATAGTTAATTACTATTGCACCATCAATGTCTCGTGGTGTATGTTATCAGGTTATAGAAGAGATGTACAGCCTCACAAGGTCTCTAAGCTACTCTACTTATATTACTTCAGACTAACAAGTCGAAATAAAAGACAACTCAATAATATATTTATTTCCTTCTTGAACAATAACAGAGTGACAATCTACAACATAATCGCATAGAGTAATCAGTACATGCATTGCAGACACATAATGCATATTGAACTGTAATAATACGATGCTGCATTGCCTCACAAGAGAGAGATAGATAGTGTAACAGCCTATGCCACTGGATGTTAGGGGAATGCCACTTATTATCACCTATTAACCGCATGAAGTAAAAGACTAAAGCTAGGAACTACACCGGCCTTTGTTTCGTAACTATCTTTTCGTAGGCTTATTAGTGGTACACGTATTCAGCCCAAATACCCATTGATCCATAGATTGATCCATCAATCCATATACCCAGGGATTATTTCGCTCCCATCCAACTTGTTCAGCGGGTAACTGTTTACCCAGACAATGTCTGAAACATTATAAAACAATACCCGTGAGTTTTATGTGAGAATAAACCTTAGTCTTTCACTACCTACAAAGTCCTTAACATCTATCTCTTCTTTATCTATACTAGTATTAGTATATCTTAGCCATAACATAAATTAAGAACCTTATTGTGAACACATATGTTTAACTAATATTATTATCGCCTATTTCCCGACGCGCCGCCTACAGCCAACATTAAGTATTTAACCATTCACCCGAAGATCTGAACTCGCTGCCTGTACCACGCCGGGCCAGCCTAACTACACCTTAGCTACACAACCGCAGAAGCGCGACCTCCTTTCACCTATGTCCAGCTAACAAAAGACAACATTCCTTTCCTGTGTCCGTCCCGTCTCCGGCCGACGATCTCACCTATTGTCTGGTTGACCTAGTGATCGCGAGTGCCTTGCCGTCTTCTTCTGCTGTCTGCTGTGTTTGGTCGCTGTGTTTATATCCTTGCAATACTGCCATCTCTGCGTATTTACATGCACTTGCACTAGCCTAGTTCTCATTAATCTTGTAGGCTAATGGCTCAGTTTACATGAACATATACAGTTTATCCACACTCTGCTTATCTCTCCGATTAATATGACTCCCAACACTATAGACCAGCCATTTATATATACGTAATTTGCAGGACGTCGCATCCAATCCTAATCCTTTGTCGACTGCTCATAATTATTCGGTAAACTTACCTACAGTAGTTTGCTATAGCTCTCTAAACTAAGATACTTGATTATAATATACAATTAAACTAAGTCTTATGTCAACTTACATTCTTCTTCTGTCGTCCCGTTGATCATCTGGGTCCCATATTTGAAATACGATTGCTCTCTTCAACCTCGTTTGCCGTGGATCCCACCACCGGTTTCCAGTCGTATTTGACATTAGTCTCCTGTGCGGTTCCAACCGCATTGTCCCTGGCTATGGTCGTCCTGTGTGACGTTTAGCCATCTACTGCAACGAACGAGCGGTCTCCTTAGCTGGCGGTCCTCTTAACTCAAGTGGCTTTCTTGCACTTTAACGACCCTCGGACTCTGCGTGTCTTTCCCTTCTTTGGCTTATCTGCCTTGGGTAGGTTCCGTTCACAGATCCTTAGTCGCTCTCACTCCTATCAGTGATTCAGACGAGTTCTAGCATGAGCGCTTGTCCGTCTTCCTTCACTTCCTCCTCCTACAGATACTATACAGACTTGGGCACGGATTAGCCACAATTTCTGAAGTCCTGTTACTATGTTCCTTGGGCTGCCCCAAGAGGGCTCAGGCCCCCGCCGCTCCCGGAGTCCACTATTAACTGTCCTCTCTCCTGCTCGACTCTCCTAACTGACTGGATCCTCAAGTATATATTACTTCTCGAGTTGGCGCCTTTCTTGAATCACGTGACGTCGCTGTCCCTTGTCATCCAATCAGTACTTCGCGTACCCTGCTTCAATTTGCATCTTATTATTAATCTAACTACCTTCACCCCAATACGACCTTGTTTTTGAGTTCATAGTCCTTGTTTGAGTTCATGCTCCTTGAAGTAGATTTCTCAGCTCAAGCACGTTCCCACTGCCATAAATCTGCCAGCCCACGGTACCCATTTTGGTCTCTAGACAACTTTCGTTTATCTCTGATTCTCGTATGCACCTATAAACTATGTGGCCTGTTTTGTTTTCTGACAGCTCTAACCTAAAGTATACATTACATCTGGCATTCCCCGACCCTGAGAAAGCTACAGAATAACGACAGTTGAGGTAGGGTTTTAGGAAACCGAAACAATTCGGGTTCAGAGCTTGACCTTTCAAGCTGTTTAAAAATATCTTGGCCAATGAACTTAGATACTTCCAAATTCCCCTACTGGTTTTGGTGTCATCAATATCTAGTGCCTTGTCGTCCCATTTTGTGACGCATCAGGCGTTCACAGGACGATCTACAAAGAGTTGGCTAGATGGAGTAAAAGCGATATTGAATAAATCAAATATAACATTGGTACAAGCAACAAGACAAGGGAAACACAGAAAACGACATCTACCTGATCTCTGTGAACTTTCACAGCAACAGCAGTTGACAACAGAAGAAAGAGGACGGGGTCATGATTCAGATGGACATGTCGAAGATTTATTTTTTACGTAATTCGAATTTTGCGTTTTTATGTCAATATCCTCTGATCCTCTCAAATATATCTCTGCTCTGGCAGTTCTAATGCCAATATCCCTCTAGTTATTCCTTGCCCCAGATATCACAACCTGATAACCCGTTCGATGTTTTCCCGCTCATCGTGGATTGTTCGTGCGTATGGTGATTCTCGCTGTTGCTGTTGTCTTTGTTGTCTGACTGTTTAGCTTAATGCCCAGACTGACCAGACAAGAGGCACATGTGACAGCTCAAGATGCCATGACGCTGGGCATCGTTCTAGACATGGCTGTGTGGTGGTGTTATTTCATGTCTATGGGGATGCTTTGCTTTTGCTTTGTCGAAAGTGCTTTCTTTTTTTTTTTTTATTCTGGCCCCCCTTTTTCCAGTTTCTTTTTCAAAAGGCGACTTCTGTGTAACATAATAATAATAATAATAATAATAATAATAATAATAATAATAATAATAATAATAATTGAGCACGAAGTGAGGAGTCTGGGGTTTCATGCACATAACAGCAGAGAGTCGAGACATCTGGTCGTAGATAGTGAGAATGGGATCCCCTGGTAAAAGATGCTGAGAGGGGAGTCACCTGGTATTATATGCCGAGAGTGGTATCCCCTGGTACTAGATACTGCGAGTGGAGTCCCATGGCTAAAGTTTTCAATTGTTATTACTAAACCTCTCATTATTGTCATAATATTTCTAACCTATCAATTACTTATTAACACAGTCATATTGCCTGTGCAATCCCCTTTAATTTGATATATAATACAGTATATTTACCACCATTTTAGCAATTTTAAAAAGCATTATTGTGACACACCCCTACTTCTCATTTTCTACCATGAATTTCTGTTTGGTCAGGAGCACTTTATTATTAGTGCATCTATGATCTCGAAGATGTGATATATACTGAAAGATCTGGTTTTCCTGCACCCAACATGCCACGAACCTTGTCGGCACGCCTATGTGACAGATTCATCAAGGAAACCAGGCTCTGGGCCTGACTACAAACAGTATAACAACTGCAGTGTTTACAGTAACATCCACGCCACCATAGCTTTAGTATACCCACACTTGCATGCGCAGTGATTCATCGAGCATGATCCAGAACGTTGAAGCATGTTTCACACGCTGACTTAGACTGACTCCCTGCAGCAGTCCACAGTTTCACACGCTGGCCTACACTGACTCCCTGCAGCAGTCCACAGTTTCACACGCTGACTTAGACTGACTAGTTTCACACGCTGACTTAGACTGACTAGTTTCACACGCTGACTTAGACTGACTCCCTGCAGCAGTCCACAGTTTCACACGCTGACTTAGACTGACTCCCTGCAGCAGTCCACAGTTTCACACGCTGACTTAGACTGACTAGTTTCACACGCTGACTTAGACTGACTAGTTTCACACGCTGACTTAGACTGACTCCCTGCAGCAGTCCACAGTTTCACACGCTGACTTAGACTGACTAGTTTCACACGCTGACTTAGACTGACTAGTTTCACACGCTGACTTAGACTGACTCCCTGCAGCAGTCCAGTTTCACACGCTGACTTAGACTGACTAGTTTCACACGCTGACTTAGACTGACTAGTTTCACACGCTGACTTAGACTGACTCCCTGCAGCAGTCCAGTTTCACACGCTGACTTAGACTGACTAGTTTCACACGCTGACTTAGACTGACTCCCTGCAGCAGTCCAGTTTCACACGCTGACTTAGACTGACTCCCTGCAGCAGTCAAGTTTCACACGCTGACTTAGACTGACTAGTTTCACACGCTGACTTAGACTGACTCCCTGCAGCAGTCCAGTTTCACACGCTGACTTAGACTGACTAGTTTCACACGCTGACTTAGACTGACTCCCTGCAGCAGTCCAGTTTCACACGCTGACTTAGACTGACTAGTTTCACACGCTGACTTAGACTGACTCCCTGCAGCAGTCCAGTTTCACACGCTGACTTAGACTGACTCCCTGCAGCAGTCCAGTTTCACACGCTGACTTAGACTGACTCCCTGCAGCAGTCAATGGTGTGTAGAGTACACTCGTGCTCCTACCAGGACACACGGATGTTGTGGGCAGTGAAAGCGGGATAGCATGGCCGGCACTGCCACTGTATAAGAAAGTCAAACAATGGATCGAGCCGAGATCAAGAACATCCTAACATAGTTTTGGTCGAAAATAAGACTTTCAGCTGAATGAATCAACAATACAGTTGGACTGTGTGCATTCGGATTGATGATCAGATGGGTGGATAATCACAGCATACAGAGGGAGCTAGGATATCGTCCATCAACACCGAGCTGGCATAGTCAATGCTGCACTCTGCTGGCTCTGTTATGGAGGAGATCAGAGCACCTTTGGGCACTTATGACAACCAGCACTTAATGGAATCATAATAATGATGATGATGATAACACTAATAATAATAATGTGTGTGCGTGTGTGTGTGTGTGTGTGTGTGTGTGTGTGTGTGTGTGTGTGTGTGTGTGTGTGTGTGTGATTGATATGTTGACACGCGTGACTCGCGTCTAGAAGTGATGAACCAGGCAGTGTCAGAGATCTTAGACAGAATATTATTACATGTTCAATTGGGTAACGCCCTGACACAGAAGCCTGCCACACAAATGACCTGATTGTTAAATGGCCAGACTAATCTGACCATCATTGCTAGGTCATGGGATTATCTGACCACCATTGCTAGGTCATGGGATTATCTGACCATCATTGCTAGGTCATGGGATTATCTGACCATCATTGCTAGGTCATGGAGTTATTTGACCACCATTGCTAGGTCATGGGATTATCTGACCATCATTGCTAGGTCATGGGATTATCTGGCCATCATTGCTAGGTCATGGGATTATCTGACTGTCAGGATCTTCTATTAGGCTCGTTGGCTAACACATGTGAGACAATACAAGTACAACGTGATTCGACGTAAGACACAGCAACACAAGTTCTATGGATTTATTGCCACATTAAATACATAACGATAATTACAGCAATGTACAACATATAACTCACAACCACATTACAGCTCATAGGTCTGGCGCTCAAGATATCAGTCGTTCAGCTTACAACCACGGAGATTCACACAAACGCCTTGCTCTCGTCACACACGTCCGTTCAGAGTCAGTCCCAGCCTGGTCTGAGCTATCACGCACACTGTCCACTGCCTCTGGTGGGGTCACGTGGCTTTGCGTGCGTCTGTCGTCAGCGCTGGTCGCGTGTCAGGTAAGAATCTCGCCAGCCGACAACTCTTGTCCGCCGGGTGCCGTAACGATGTTGCTGCGTAGCTAGGCTCTGACATTCTCCCCGGGTACCTCAATGAAAGATGCCATCTTTCATTCAT
Organism: Cepaea nemoralis; assembly: GCA_014155875.1. Classification (NCBI taxonomy): domain Eukaryota; kingdom Metazoa; phylum Mollusca; class Gastropoda; order Stylommatophora; family Helicidae; genus Cepaea; species Cepaea nemoralis. The sequence goes on from JACEFZ010015059.1 coordinate 244,944, forward strand.
GATGTATGTATATACTGGGGTAGTGTTAATTTCATGTCAGAGACTACTTTTTCCCAGTGTTATGCATGAAAATACATATAAGGCATAGAAATATATACAAAAAAAATGTAAGTTGCATTGAAATGACAAATGAAGTACAACTTTTAACACAATTCAGGTTTCATCCCCCTGATGCCTGGTTACCTTCATTGCAATCATACCCAGTCAGATCAGTAGCACCAGCTTCACGCATCTACCTCGCAGCTATTTGAAAAAAAACGTAATAATATGATTGTTTTGCAACAACCATCTAGCCAGACTGAAATACGGCTTTGTATTAGTCGTATTAAACACTTAAACTCTGCCCTCATTTGGTCAGGAGCTCTTATGTTGGTTTGCAATGTTGGCAGCTCTATGACATGCTTGGTGGACGCCTACCTGCTGTGCTAACCATTTGAGCAACAAAATGTCTATCTATACAATATACATTAATGAATATGTTTCAAATTATGGCCCTTGATGTAATTCACAAATGCAAGGGAAGTAATTTTGACATTTAAGAAATTCCATACATTACAATAATTATTTAATTTCTTAGCGTCATTGCTTGACGTTTCTTCATATTAACGAGAAAAAGTCGGTAATATGAATACATTAATCAAGATATGATTCTAAGATTACACTAATCAAAATAAATAAGTACCCAATTGGTATATTATATTTTATAGATTCAAAAGGATTTTACAAGTGTCATAAATTTTTGAAATTTTGTATGTCGTCTGCTAATTTTGCTAGACTTTTTAAATTACACCGGAAATATACACGAAACGCAAAATTTGGTTGATGTTACACTGTCTGAACACAAATGATCCGGTTTTATTTCGGAACGGATAGTAAAATGTTCTCACAGTTCGTGTTGATGTTATAGTATCACAACGGATTATGATGGAATGTTCTTATTTCCGATGTGTTCACAACTTCTGGATAAAGATCGACTGTTCTTATTTCTGATGTTCAAACGTCGAACAATTTGGATTAAATTCGCTGCAGAGGTGGTTTAGGAGTCAATGTTCGGTCCACATTTGCACATGTTAAAATATCACGGTGAAGAAAATCACTCACAAATGTCACAATGGTAAAGTTCGCTTCTGGTAAGTGGTTAAGCGTCTGTGACATTGTTGTTGGTGTATATATACAATTAATATTGTTCTCATTCTAACACACACTACACAATTATACTACACTCATTACATGACTTGATTAAAATAAGTATATTATATATGTCGGTTTCTAAACCGTATCACAATTTTACTTATAGACCTTACACAGTAGGTGAATGGAAAAAAATTCACTCATTGGTGGCTGTGTTGGGCTGAGTGTAATATTACACAGTGCACTCAGACATTGCTTACTGGGTCTGTCGGACAACGGGACAAAAGGTCGGCGATTGTATTCATTCTGCCGGGAATATGGCGAACTTCAAAACTGAAATTCTGAAGCTTCAAGGACCAGCGAGCAATCATATTATTTGATGGTACTGCGGAATTTATATACCGTAATGGACTGTTGTCAGTTTCGATGATAAAGTGACGTCCTAGAAGATATCTGGACAGCTTCGTCACACTTTCTACTAAGGCCAATGCTTCTAATTGCGGAATGGACCATGCCCGCTCTCGGGGCCTTAGTTTTCTTGATAGAAAACAAACGGGATGCAGGATGTCGTTGTATTCCTGCAATAGGACTGCACCGATCGCAATGGAGCTAGCATCTGTTCTCAATCTGAAAGGTAAACGAATGTTGGGCAATTTAAGGATGAGATTAGGTGAATTCTTATCAGAAAAGTGTGCCAAAACTTTATCAAATGCATTTCGTAGGCATTCATCGTTTACAACTTTTTCGGGTTTATTCTTGGTTAGTAAGTTAGAAAAAACCTCAGTCAGTTCTGAAAAATCAGGAATAAAGTTTCTGTAATAATTAATAAGTCCCAACAAACTGCGGACTTGTTTCTTATTTGTTGGAAGTGACAGTTTTAGAATTTTGGAGACAATTTTGTTGTCTGTCATGACAAAGCCATTGGATATTCTGTACCCAAAAATGATATCTCTTGGTAAGCCATGCTCACCTTTGAAGGCTTCACTGTTAGTCAGTGCTGTCTGATACTAGGTAGTAGTAGTAGAACGTCCTGTCCAGGTGTCAATGTTATAGTTCCGTCGTTGTCTCTGTATGGACACAGATGTCGTCAGCATAGTGAATGATATTAGGAATGTCAGATAGGAGGAGTCGTATGGCAGACAAGGCCAGTCTGGAGTTACTGGATCTAAAGATATAGAGTGGGTTACGGTTAAAATCTTCCAAAAGGATTTTCAAATTTCATGTTGAGATCATTTTGAGTGCTATCTCCAAACCTGCACTCGTACATGTGTGTATACATTCAATAGTTCAAACAATAATAATACACCATGTATAGTTGTGAAATGTAATCGTGCATGTTTGTATGATCTTTTGCAATTTGTGTATATTTTCCAAAATATGTAGGGTAATTTGTTGCTGATTTTTGTCAGTAATTCCACCGACTGATGTTTTACATTGTTCAGCATAGGTATTCGTATGAGTTGATTTAACATAGAGCTTATGAGTGGCAGTAACAAAATTTGGTTCAACAGTAATGACATAAGTAACAAAGTCTGCTGGTTTGTCATGAGTAATATCATCTGTGTTGTGTCATGATGATGTGGAAATATAACTGTTTGTGAAGACATTTGTTTTGTATTTGCAATCAGTAGTGCAAGTATAACTATCCACTGTGTGCACTTGGTTATGTGTGTAGTTAACAGAGAGTATAGGAGGTATAGTATATACCATGATGATTTGTGATCTTTCATCGCTGTTGTGAACTGTTTGTTTTCTGCACCTTTTTCTTTGTGCTGATACACACCAGTTTCTGTTTCTTCTTGTTCTGAGATGGTAATCACGTTGGTATGGTGTGGTATCTTGGTCTGTTCATCATGTTGTTGTATGATGAGTGGGGTAGTTAAGGCAGTATTTGTTGTGGTGTTAACTTTTTGCCTTGTGTGAGGTTTGGACTCTATGTAATCTGTCACATTTAATACATTTCCAATTAATAAATCACAACATGGATTGTCTAACTAAAGCACAAGTTACTCTGCCTGATAGGAAAGGTGATTTTATATTGGCCCATGCCATGGGATATTTCTCTACTGTCCCTGAAACAGTTTTGCAATAGATGTACTCATCTAGGTAGTCTTTAGGATCAGCTAAGGTCTTTCGAAGACCGATAAGACAGGACCCTGTGTCGCGTACACATGTGCATACTGTGTCATTGATGTAACCTTTATGGAATGTTAATTTTCCTAACGACAGTTTTGAGGTTTTGTTCAATTCCTCACTTTCTTGTTGAGCATTGACCTCTTTATATAAAGAATGAGGTTGAGTGATGTTAACAACATTATTACAATATGGTACAAAGTCTGGTGTTGTCTTCATGTCTGTGATGTTCACTTTTCTTACGTTCTTTGCTGAACTGCATTTTGAGTCTATTGCCAAGTTAGCTTCCTCATTGGCAATAGGGACGGCGTGCCCGCATGTTAAGGTACCATTTTCATTGAAGGTATTACAGACAGTGCATTTGTTGGCACTAAATACATCACAAGCCTGTGCTGCATGTACAGGATGTTTTTCTGGATTTTCGTCTTCTGACGCTGAGCTATCGAACAAGGCGGCATTGGCTTTGTTGGTCATATGCCTGCCTCTACAATCCATACGATAGTGACCGTAAGCCTTGCAGAGAAAACATTTACGTGCACTTTTGAACGATCTACGTTCTACGTCTTGTCTGTTTACCATATTTTGCAAGTATGTTAGGTACCCTGGGTTTTTATCGCACATCTCGTTCAAATGGTGAGACAATTTACAGTGAGTGCATTGTCTAACTCTATCAGAGGTAGGCCTGTGTGGTTTTTGCCTACTATAGTTGTTCTCATAGTTGGCTGCTGCTACCCAGTTACTGTCAGTAGCTTCAGTGGCAAAACACTGTTTATTTGCCGTATAATAGGCCGACCCACGTCTTTCCATTTCTTCCACACTTGTACATTCATTCTCCTGTAAGAACTTAGAAAAAGATGATGGGACAGAAGAAATAACTTTATCTCGAATAATGAGATCTTCTAATTTATCATAATTTTTGTTAATTTTGGCTGATGAAGTCCATTTGCTGAAAATGTCTCGGACTAAACAGAGGTAGTCAGAGAACGTTTGAGTTGATTTTGGACTCAGTTTACTGAATTGTTCTCTGTACCCTGCTTCATCTAACATGAAATGTGCCATTATTTTAGATTTAATGTAATGGTACTCTTTTCTGAGGTCTTTGGGGATGGTTTCAATGACTTTAAGAGGTTCCCCAGATAGACTCCTCATATATAAAATATTCCATTCCGAAAGTGGAACTTGGTAATGTTCCATTAATGTCTCAAAATTTTGGGTAAAGGCTGCTATGCAGTCACCCGAGGTATAGTTACGAACGATACCTTGATACTTCTTATACTGGTTTTCTTTTTCCAGTCTTTCAGATTTCTTTGACTCTTTATTCATTGCAGTCTCAGTGTCGAGTTGTTTCATTTTCAACTGTAATTCAAGTTCTTCCCTCTTACTCTGAGCTGCTATTTCTGCCTTTTTCAGCTCTGTTTCATTCTCAATCTCGGCCCTTTTCAATGCACTATCTATTTCGGCTTGCTTTGTCTTTGCAGCCATTTCTACTTCGGCTTGCTTTAATGCTGTTTCTGCCTCTACTTGCTTGGCAGCTTTTTCAATCTCTGCCTGTTTCAAGGCTGTTTCTGCCTCAGCTTGTTTTGCAGCCATTTCTGCTTGTTTTAGAGCTCTTTCTGCTGCTCTTTCATCGCGTTCGGCAGCTTTTTCCTGAACAAGTAGGTATTCTGCGTATTTCTTCTCACTCCATTGTGTTAATTCATCACCTTCCAACTTTAATTTTAACCCCATATCGATGAAATCAAATAATGACGACATGATGGAGAAAATATGTCAATGAAAATCAACCACACAAAATATGTTGTAAATGGTTAGTAGAAAAATAACTTACAATTGATTTGACTATACGATGCGTGCCCACTAATGCATACGTAAAGTTAAAGTGAAGAAAAATATACTCAAGTGCCCTTGGATATGGTGACGAATGGTTGGGCAATCGGGCTAGAAAACTGTAGGGTCGTACTTCGGAACCACTAATGACCTCTACGGCAGGGTTATGGATGGTACGCAAAAACCTGCTTTGTTTTTGGAGAGAAATAAGTTAGCGTGTGTTTGTTGGTGTGTGCCTGCAAGTCACTAAGTGTTGATTAGGTTTGGATGGCGTTGAGTATAATTGTATGTCGTAAATTTGTCGTCAACAGTGTTTCTTTCAACAGAAGTTACACTCTTTCCAAAACTCTTTGCGTTCCACAAACTCAATACACAAAGACAATCTATCTGTATTTGAACACTCAATAACATTGATGACACATCACTTACATCAAGATGACATTCAGTAAGGACAAAGACATCAAGTTTACAAGATGGCGACAAGGTCAAAATGGCGGCAAAATCACAATGTTGACAAGGTCAAACGGTGACAATTTTCACAAATCACAAATGTTTAACACGTTTACAGGATCAAACAATATGTACTGTACATTTACTAATGATCTTAAACATATTTAGACAATGTAGTAATGGATCACACTGAGACTTTTTCGATCACATGTACATCACTATAACCTTGACAAATTTTACAAGTACAAGAATTATAGTTTTAAATAACAAAGACGAACAACACACGTCTAAATATATTAGGTTCTTAAATAAAGACGAGCAACCCACGTCCACACATGTCAGGATCTTCTATTAGGCTCGTTGGCTAACACATGTGAGACAATACAAGTACAACGTGATTCGACGTAAGACACAGCAACACAAGTTCTATGGATTTATTGCCACATTAAATACATAACGATAATTACAGCAATGTACAACATATAACTCACAACCACATTACAGCTCATAGGTCTGGCGCTCAAGATATCAGTCGTTCAGCTTACAACCACGGAGATTCACACAAACGCCTTGCTCTCGTCACACACGTCCGTTCAGAGTCCTGTCCCAGCTTGGTCTGAGCTATCACGCACACTGTCCACTGCCTCTGGTGGGGTCACGTGGCTTTGCGTGCGTCTGTCGTCAGCGCTGGTCGCGTGTCAGGTAAGAATCTCGCCAGCCGACAACTCTTGTCCGCCGGGTGCCGTAACGATGTTGCTGCGTAGCTAGGCTCTGACACTGACCATCATTGCTAGGTCATGGGATTATCTGACCATCATTGCTAGGTCATGGGATTATCTGACCATCATTGCTAGGTCATGGGATTATCTGACCATCATTGCTAGGTCATGGGATTATCTGACCATCATTGCTAGGTCATGGGATTATCTTACCATCATTGCTAGGTCATGGGATTATCTGACCATCATTGCTAGGTCATGGGATTATCTGACCATCATTGCTAGGTCATGGAGTTATCTGACCATCATTGCTAGGTCATGGGATTATCTGACCATCATTGCTAGGTTATGAAATTCATGTTCCAGAAATAAATATCTGCTGGCGTTTCTTAGAAGGTCAAACGTGCAACATAATTAGCCATTAGTTGAATGGCACCATGCCAGGAAATCAATCTGGGCTAATTAACGCAAGCGGAAGTAATCGAACACCAGCGACATGTTTGAATGTTACCATGGTATTGCATAACAGAGTGGTGGCAACTGTTTTTTAACAGATTAATAACAAGGCATAAAACTAGTGTTGTTTTTTTTTACAGGACTTTGCAGTCAACCGCAGCCTTTATTGCTGTTCATTATTTTACTAGACAATTTTACGTTCAGTATGTGCCATTGCTTTCTGAATGAAAGGTCAACATTTGATCCATAGAAGTAAATACTTTAACTGTTTATATTGGTTTCAACAAACGTGCTCTGTGGCCTATTCTATACTGTTTGTTGCGGCCGCTATGTTTTCTGTTTTTTGTGTGGCTCCTGTTCGGTCCCATCGTGTAACAGATGACAAGATAACGTTCTTTATGTTTGCCATGGAAACTGTTGATTGTTCCGGACAGTCTCAGCTTTATGGAAGGACTGAACTTCGGACAAACACGACAGGGCCAATTATGTTTCGGCTCTACTACAATTTTAGCTGGGAGAATAATGAACACTATAGTTGTGGATATAGCAATAAATTCAAAATAGTAATAGAAATAACACGTCACCATAATCAGGTGTCTTGCCGACAACATGGATGAAACATGCTTCTCAACATCTTTCGATCTCCAAGAGACTGTGTCAACTCGTTTACTGGCAAACTGAATTGCTGAGAAATTGAAATAATACACTGCCCAAATAATCGTAGAGAGAAGATATGTGCATATATGGAATGCAGAATAAGCTGTCTACTCACAATTGTCAAATTAGTACACCTATACAAATAAATAATAGATAATTGATGTACGAAAGATGAGTGACTGGAAGGGCCAAATGTAAGACGGGTCTGCATGCCCAATTTGCGACCCTTTGAAAATAAAGTTCTTTCGTTGTAGAAACAAGATATGTTTATATATTAAATGAGAGATGTTTAATGTATCTAAGTACACAAGAATTGTGAAAAAAGCACACGTGTACACATGGTTGTAGAAACATGATATACGAAACAGACAATCTGTATAATATCTGTACACAAAATTGTGAAAAAGCACACTTGTACACAGTTGTGGAAACTCGCATTTGTACAGCGTGGTGTAATTAGTACACACGTGCGGCAGTTTTGGGGATAAGAGGCGTGAAAATAAAAGTTGTTCCTTCAAGAACGGACAGTGTCATGAACACTCGTCGCTTGCCATAGTGAGAGAAAGATTGGCCACCTATTCCTCCTCGCTCTCAGTTCTACCAGATTCCATGTCCCCAGCCCATGACAGAATATAGCCGGAAACTGCTTAGGTACAGTTTATTATGAATGTGATTATGATTATTATGATTATGATAATTACTATTATGATTATGATTGTGATTATTATGATTATTATTATGATTGTGATTATTATTATTATTATTATTATTATTATTATTATTATTATTATTATTATTATTATTATGTGTTGACAGATCATGTGTTTCACGGCCTTCTCCCTGGTGTCCATGGTCGTGGCTGTGGTCAGTATCCAGCTGCTGCGGGTTGGACTGGTCAACCACACGACTGACGGACACACGTTCCAGAAGGAGAAAAAGGTTGGTGGTTCAGTACAACATAGTCTTGCAGTTAGCCATGTAAGGCCATGTGTTCTGTTCGGAGATCTTTAGTCGAAACACATATTGCAGGGGTATACGTACATATACTACACGAACATACACAAGTTGATGTATATATGTACACAGTACACGAACACGCGTACACAGTATACAAGAATATATGTATACAGTACACAAAACATATGTATGCAATATAAAAACACATATATACAGTACAAAAACACATTAGACAGTACACAAGAACATATGTATACAGTACACAAGAACATATGTATACAGTACACAAGAACATATGTATACAATATAAAAACACACATATACAGTTCAAAAACATATTGCACATTACACTAGAACACGTGTGTATATATTACAAAAGCACATATATATATAGTACACAAGGACGCATGTACACAATACAAAATGTGCATGCACACAAGAATATATGTACACATCATACAAGAAGGCATGTATCAACAGTACACAATATGTATACACGAATATATATACACAGCATACAAGAACACGTGTACACACTAAATAATACACACGTACACAAGAACACATGTACACAGCATACAAGAACACGTGTACACACTACACAAAAGCACTGACATTGCCCGTGTGTTACAGCAACACTGTTACCGACCATGCATGTCGTCGCAGGCCACCAAGTGGGGTTGGCGAGAGGCTGGCAATCTCATCTTGTAGACATCTCTGGATACAAACCCCAACCAATCACGAACATGTCTGCAACGAGTTTGACGTGTCTTGGTTGAAGGCCTACCCTTCACTGAGAGATGAGAGGGAACAAGAAGAAGAAGAAGAAGAATATGTTTTACACAAAACAGATGTACACAAAATGCAAGAACGTACGTGGGCAGTTCATCATCATTGACACCTTGCCGTCTTGACAGACGATAGTTTGTGCTTTAAAAAGGCATAATAATTTTTACCTACGGCGGTAGCGAATGTGACTGATAAGGCCAATTTGCGCTGTAAATGTCCGTTCACAGTGGGTGCATGTGAACACGTGGTCATTTCCACCATCATGCACCATCTTACGTCTCACACGCTCGGTGTGTGATTTATCTGCAATAGTTTTCTCCTTTGTCTTTATTCCATTTCTGATCTTTGCCCTCCATGCAACACGTTCAGCGGCGACTTGCTCCCACTGTGCATTATCAATGCCTGTATCAATCATGTCCCGCTTACATACATCTTTGTATCGTAGTAGAGGCCGACTCTGAGATCTCTTACCCATCTGTAATTCACCAAAAAAGATGTCCTTTGGTATTCTACCAACATCTATCCTCCTAAGATGTCCTATCCATCTAAGTCTTCGTGGGCAGTTCACAACAACATATAAAGACAATAGATAGGAACACATGCGGAATGTAAATGCGCACGCACGCGCGCGCGCGCCGACACACACGCACACACAAACAAACACACTACACACACCTCACAAGTATACATACACGTATACGCACAAGAACAGTTCTACACAATATACAAGACAACATACACAGCTGTATAAAATATAACATGAAGATGCGTATTTCGTCACCAGGATATGTTGATATACGTGTCACTGGCGGCGGCAGGCACCGAGATCATCGTCTGCATGACGGCCATTGTGCTGAGCTGTAGGATCGCCAGGGTGGCCAAGGAGGAGCTCAGCAAACAGCGGGACGGCATGTTCTATGTCAAGGTATGTACATCAGCTAGCATAGAACAAATGTTCCGTGTCCAGTTGTGTAATATCAGCTAGCATATCACAAATGTTCTATATCAAGGTACATACCTCAACTAGCACACAACGACTGTTCCATGTCAAGTTGAGTGTTCTATGCCCATTTTATTATTAAAGAAATGTAAACGGTGTGTGCGATTTACCAACAATCGAATGTTCTTTATCAGTTCTAAAATATTGTAGGACAATATTCTCATTATTCTATGTGACATTCCAGATAAATAATGCATACTAATGCTCAGTTTGCATGTCTCTGTAGTGCATTTAAATTTGCTGCCAATGTTCTATGCCACCAATATTGTGTCTCAGTACACCTAATCAATAGTCTGTATCGTTATTCTGGTTTGTGTTCTGTTCATTTTCCATGTCAATGTTCTCTTAATGTCACATATCAATGTTCTTTGTCAGTATTCAACTTCAGTATCTATATAATTGTTCACTCACAAGGCTCAATGTCAACGTTTTTTTTGTCAATGATACCCGTCAATATACTATCTTTGTGCTCTCTGTCAGTGTTCTCAGTGAACGCTCTCTGTCAATATTCTATACGTGTGGATTTTTTTATGATAGCGTTCTCTGTCAATGATGTATGTCAGTGCTCTCTGTCAATGTTGTATGTCAGTGCTCTATGTCAATGTTGTATGCCAGTGCTCTATGTCAATGTTGTATGTCAGTGCTCTATGTCAATGTTGTATGCCAGTGCTCTATGTCAATGTTGTATGCCAGTGCTCTCTGTCAATGTTGTATCCCAGTGCTCTCTGTCAATGTTGTATGCCAGTGCTCTCTGTCAATGATGTATGTCAGTACTCTGTAAATGTTGTATGACAGTGCTCTATGTCAATGATGTATGTCAGTACTCTTTCAATGTTGTATGCCAGTGCTCTATGTCAATGATGTTAGCCAGTACTAGGTCAGTGTTGTATGACAGTGCTCTATGTCAATGATGTATGCCAGTGCTCTATGTCAATGATGTATGCCAGTGCTCTATGTCAATAATGTATGCCAGTACTCTGTCAATGTTGTATGACAGTGCTCTCTGTCAATGTTGTATCCCAGTGCTCTCTGTCAATGTTGTATGCCAGTGCTCTATGTCAATGATGTATTTCAGTACTCTGTCAATGTTGTATGACAGTGCTCTATGTCAATGATGTATGTCAGTACTCTGTCAATGTTGTATCCCAGTGCTCTATGTCAATGATGTATGACAGTGCTCTATGTCAATGATGTATGACAGTGCTCTATGTCAATGATGTATGACAGTGCTCTATGTCAATGATGTATGACAGTGCTCTTTGTCAATGATGTATGACAGTGCTCTATGTCAATGATGTATGACAGTGCTCTATGTCAATGATGTATGCCAGTGCTCTATGTCAATGATGTATGACAGTGCTCTATGTCAATGATGTATGTCAATACTCTGTCAATGTTGTATGCCAGTGCTCTATGTCAATGATGTAAGCCAGTACCCTGTCAATGTTGTATGACAGTGCTCTATGCCAATGATGTATGTCAGTACTCTGTCAATGTTATATCCCAGTGCTCTATGTCAATGATGTATGCCAGTGCTCTATGTCAATGATGTATGTCAGTACTCTGTCAATGTTGAATGCCAGTGCTCTATGTCAATGATGTATGCCAGTACTCTGTCAATGTTGTATGACAGTGCTCTATGTAATTGATGTATGCCAGTGCTCTATGTCAATGATGTATGCCAGTGCTCTATGTCAATGATATATGACAGTGCTCTATGTCAATGATGTATGAAATTGCTCTATGTCAATGATGTATGTCAGTACTCCAGTGCTCCATGTCAATGATGTATGTCAGTACTCTGTCAATGTTGTATCCCAGTGCTCTATGTCAATGATGTATGACAGTGCTCTATGCCAATGATGTATGTCAGTACTCTGTCAATGTTGAATGCCAGTGCTCTATGTCAATGATGTATGCCAGTACTCTGTCAATGTTGTATGACAGTGCTCTATGTCAATGATGTATGCCAGTGCTCTATGTCAATGATATATGACAGTGCTCTATGTCAATGATGTATGAAATTGCTCTATGTCAATGGTGTATGACAGTGCTCTATGTCAATGTTGTATGCCAGTGCTCTATGTCAATGATGTATGCCAGTGCTCTATGTCAATGATGTATGTCAGTGCTCTATGTCAATGATATATGACAGTGCTCTATGTCAATGATGTAAGAAATTGCTCTATGTCAATGATGTATGAAATTGCTCTATGTCAATGATGTATGAAATTGCTCTATGTCAATGATGTATGCCAGTGCTCTATGTCAATGATATATGACAGTGCTCTATGTCAATGATGTATGAAATTGCTCTATGTCAATGGTGTATGCCAGTGCTCTATGTCAATGTTGTATGCCAGTGCTCTATGTCAATGATGTATGACAGTGCTCTATGTCAATGTTGTATGCCAGTGCTTTATGTCAATGTTGTATTCCAGTGCTCTATGTCAATGTTGTATGCCAGTGCTCTATGTCAATGTTGTATGCCAGTGCTCTATGTCAATGATGTATGTCAATACTCTATGTCAATGTTGTATGCCAGTGCTCTATGTCAATGTTTTATGCCAGTGCTCTATGTCAATGTTGTATGCCAGTGCTCTATGTCAATGATGTATGCCAGTGCTCTATGTCAATGTTGTATGCCAGTGCTCTATGTCAATGTTGTATGCCAGTGCTCTATGTCAATGTTGTATGCCAGTGCTCTATGTCAATGTTGTATGTCAGTGCTCTATGTCAATTTTGTATGCCAGTGCTCTATGTCAATGATGTATGTCAATACTCTATGTCAATGTTGTATGCCAGTGCTCTATGTCAATGTTGTATGCCAGTGCTCTATGTCAATGTTGTATGCCAGTGCTCTATGTCAATGTTGTATGCCAGTGCTCTATGTCAATGTTGTATGCCAGTGCTCTATGTCAATGATGTATGCCAGTGCTCTATGTCAATGTTGTATGCCAGTGCTCTATGTCAATGTTGTATGCCAGTGCTCTATGTCAATGTTGTATGCCAGTGCTCTATGTCAATGATGTATGTCAATACTCTATGTCAATGTTGTATGCCAGTGCTCTATGTCAATGATGTATGTCAATACTCTATGTCAATGTTGTCTGCCAGTGCTCTATGTCAATGATGTATGCCAGGGCTCTATTTCAATGTTGTATGCCAGTGCTCTATGTCAATGATGTATGACAGTGCTCTATGTCAATGATGTATGCCAGTGCTCTATGTCAATGTTGTATGCCAGTGCTCTATGTCAATGTTGTATGCCAGTGCTCTATGTCAATGTTGTATGCCAGTGCTCTATGTCAATGTTGTATGCCAGTGCTCTATGTCAATGATGTATGCCAGTTCTCTATGTCAATGTTGTATGCCAGTGCTCTATGTCAATGTTGTATGCCAGTGCTCTATGTCAATGATGTATGCCAGTGCTCTATGTCAATGATGTATGTCAATACTCTATGTCAATGTTGTATGACAGTGCTCTATGTCAATGATGTCTGCCAGTGCTCTATGTCAATGGTGTATGCCAGTGCTCTATGTCAATGATATATGACAGTGCTCTATGTCAATGATGTATGCCAGTGCTCTATGTCAATGATGTATGACAGTGCTCTATGCCAATGATGTATGTCAGTACTCTGTCAATGTTGAATGCCAGTGCTCTATGTCAATGATGTATGCCAGTACTCTGTCAATGTTGTATGACAGTGCTCTATGTCAATGATGTATGCCAGTGCTCTATGTCAATGATATATGACAGTGCTCTATGTCAATGATGTATGAAATTGCTCTATGTCAATGGTGTATGACAGTGCTCTATGTCAATGTTGTATGCCAATGCTCTATGTCAATGATGTATGCCAGTGCTCTATGTCAATGATGTATGTCAGTGCTCTATGTCAATGATATATGACAGTGCTCTATGTCAATGATGTAAGAAATTGCTCTATGTCAATGATGTATGAAATTGCTCTATGTCAATGATGTATGAAAATTGCTCTATGTCAATGATGTATGCCAGTGCTCTATGTCAATGATATATGACAGTGCTCTATGTCAATGATGTATGAAATTGCTCTATGTCAATGGTGTATGCCCGTGCTCTATGTCAATGTTGTATGCCAGTGCTCTATGTCAATGATGTATGACAGTGCTCTATGTCAATGTTGTATGCCAGTGCTTTATGTCAATGTTGTATGCCAGTGCTCTATGTCAATGTTGTATGCCAGTGCTCTATGTCAATGTTGTATGCCAGTGCTCTATGTCAATGATGTATGTCAATACTCTATGTCAATGTTGTATGCCAGTGCTCTATGTCAATGTTTTATGCCAGTGCTCTATGTCAATGTTGTATGCCAGTGCTCTATGTCAATGATGTATGCCAGTGCTCTATGTCAATGTTGTATGCCAGTGCTCTATGTCAATGTTGTATGCCAGTGCTCTATGTCAATGTTGTATGCCAGTGCTCTATGTCAATGTTGTATGTCAGTGCTCTATGTCAATTTTGTATGCCAGTGCTCTATGTCAATGATGTATGTCAATACTCTATGTCAATGTTGTATGCCAGTGCTCTATGTCAATGTTGTATGCCAGTGCTCTATGTCAATGTTGTATGCCAGTGCTCTATGTCAATGTTGTATGCCAGTGCTCTATGTCAATGTTGTATGCCAGTGCTCTATGTCAATGATGTATGCCAGTGCTCTATGTCAATGTTGTATGCCAGTGCTCTATGTCAATGTTGTATGCCAGTGCTCTATGTCAATGTTGTATGCCAGTGCTCTATGTCAATGATGTATGTCAATGTTGTATGCCAGTGCTCTATGTCAATGATGTATGTCAATACTCTATGTCAATGTTGTCTGCCAGTGCTCTATGTCAATGATGTATGCCAGGGCTCTATTTCAATGTTGTATGCCAGTGCTCTATGTCAATGATGTATGACAGTGCTCTATGTCAATGATGTATGCCAGTGCTCTATGTCAATGTTGTATGCCAGTGCTCTATGTCAATGTTGTATGCCAGTGCTCTATGTCAATGTTGTATGCCAGTGCTCTATGTCAATGTTGTATGCCAGTGCTCTATGTCAATGATGTATGCCAGTTCTCTATGTCAATGTTGTATGCCAGTGCTCTATGTCAATGTTGTATGCCAGTGCTCTATGTCAATGATGTATGCCAGTGCTCTATGTCAATGATGTATGTCAATACTCTATGTCAATGTTGTATGACAGTGCTCTATGTCAATGATGTCTGCCAGTGCTCTATGTCAATGGTGTATGCCAGTGCTCTATGTCAATGATATATGACAGTGCTCTATGTCAATGATGTATGCCAGTGCTCTATGTCAATGATGTATGCCAGTGCTCTATGTCAATGATATATGACAGTGCTCTATGTCAATGATGTATGAAATTGCTCTATGTCAATGGTGTATGCCAGTGCTCTATGTCAATGATGTATGAAATTGCTCTATGTCAATGGTGTATGACAGTGCTCTATGTCAATGATGTATGCCAGTGCTCTATGTCAATGATGTATGCCAGTGCTCTATGTCAATGATGTATGCCAGTGCTCTATGTCAATGATGTATGCCAGTGTTCTATGTCAATGATGTATGCCAGTGCTCTATGTCAATGATGTATGCCAGTGCTCTATGTCAATGATGTATGCCAGTGCTCTATGTCAATGTTGTATGCCAGTGCTCTATGTCAATGTTGTATGCCAGTGCTCTATGTCAATGATGTATGCCAGTACTCTGTCAATGTTGTATGGAGTGCTCTATTTTAATGCTGTATGCCAGTGCTCTATGTCAATGTTGTATGCCAGTGCTCTATGTCAATGATGTATGCCAGTGCTCTATGTCAATGTTGTATGCCAGTGCTCTATGTCAATGGTGTATGCCAGTGCTCTATGTCAATGATGTATGCCAGTGCTCTATGTCAATGATATATGACAGTGCTCTATGTCAATGATGTATGAAATTGCTCTATGTCAATGATGTATGCCAGTGCTCTATGTCAATGTTGTATCCCAGTGCTCTATGTCAATGATGTATGCCAGTGCTCTATGTCAATGATGTATGCCAGTGCTCTATGTCAATGATGTATGAAATTGCTCTATTTCAATGATGTATGCCAGTGCTCTATGTCAATGTTGTATGCCAGTGCTCTATGTCAATGTTGTATGCCAGTGCTCTATGTCAATGATGTATGCCAGTGCTCTATGTCAATGATGTATGACAGTGCTCTATGTCAATGATGTATGCCAGTGCTCTATGTCAATGTTGTATGCCAGTGCTCTATGTCAATGTTGTATGCCAGTGCTCTATGTCAATGTTGTATGCCAGTGCTCTATGTCAATGTTGTATGCCAGTGCTCTATGTCAATGATGTATGCCAGTTCTCTATGTCAATGTTGTATGCCAGTGCTCTATGTCAATGTTGTATGCCAGTGCTCTATGTCAATGATGTATGCCAGTGCTCTATGTCAATGATGTATGTCAATACTCTATGTCAATGTTGTATGACAGTGCTCTATGTCAATGATGTCTGCCAGTGCTCTATGTCAATGGTGTATGCCAGTGCTCTATGTCAATGATATATGACAGTGCTCTATGTCAATGATGTATGCCAGTGCTCTATGTCAATGATGTATGACAGTGCTCTATGCCAATGATGTATGTCAGTACTCTGTCAATGTTGAATGCCAGTGCTCTATGTCAATGATGTATGCCAGTACTCTGTCAATGTTGTATGACAGTGCTCTATGTCAATGATGTATGCCAGTGCTCTATGTCAATGATATATGACAGTGCTCTATGTCAATGATGTATGAAATTGCTCTATGTCAATGGTGTATGACAGTGCTCTATGTCAATGTTGTATGCCAGTGCTCTATGTCAATGATGTATGCCAGTGCTCTATGTCAATGATGTATGTCAGTGCTCTATGTCAATGATATATGACAGTGCTCTATGTCAATGATGTAAGAAATTGCTCTATGTCAATGATGTATGAAATTGCTCTATGTCAATGATGTATGAAATTGCTCTATGTCAATGATGTATGCCAGTGCTCTATGTCAATGATATATGACAGTGCTCTATGTCAATGATGTATGAAATTGCTCTATGTCAATGGTGTATGCCAGTGCTCTATGTCAATGTTGTATGCCAGTGCTCTATGTCAATGATGTATGACAGTGCTCTATGTCAATGTTGTATGCCAGTGCTTTATGTCAATGTTGTATGCCAGTGCTCTATGTCAATGTTGTATGCCAGTGCTCTATGTCAATGTTGTATGCAGTGCTCTATGTCAATGATGTATGTCAATACTCTATGTCAATGTTGTATGCCAGTGCTCTATGTCAATGTTTTATGCCAGTGCTCTATGTCAATGTTGTATGCCAGTGCTCTATGTCAATGATGTATGCCAGTGCTCTATGTCAATGTTGTATGCCAGTGCTCTATGTCAATGTTGTATGCCAGTGCTCTATGTCAATGTTGTATGCCAGTGCTCTATGTCAATGTTGTATGTCAGTGCTCTATGTCAATTTGTATGCCAGTGCTCTATGTCAATGATGTATGTCAATACTCTATGTCAATGTTGTATGCCAGTGCTCTATGTCAATGTTGTATGCCAGTGCTCTATGTCAATGTTGTATGCCAGTGCTCTATGTCAATGTTGTATGCCAGTGCTCTATGTCAATGTTGTATGCCAGTGCTCTATGTCAATGATGTATGCCAGTGCTCTATGTCAATGTTGTATGCCAGTGCTCTATGTCAATGTTGTATGCCAGTGCTCTATGTCAATGTTGTATGCCAGTGCTCTATGTCAATGATGTATGTCAATACTCTATGTCAATGTTGTATGCCAGTGCTCTATGTCAATGATGTATGTCAATACTCTATGTCAATGTTGTCTGCCAGTGCTCTATGTCAATGATGTATGCCAGGGCTCTATTTCAATGTTGTATGCCAGTGCTCTATGTCAATGATGTATGACAGTGCTCTATGTCAATGATGTATGCCAGTGCTCTATGTCAATGTTGTATGCCAGTGCTCTATGTCAATGTTGTATGCCAGTGCTCTATGTCAATGTTGTATGCCAGTGCTCTATGTCAATGTTGTATGCCAGTGCTCTATGTCAATGATGTATGCCAGTTCTCTATGTCAATGTTGTATGCCAGTGCTCTATGTCAATGTTGTATGCCAGTGCTCTATGTCAATGATGTATGCCAGTGCTCTATGTCAATGATGTATGTCAATACTCTATGTCAATGTTGTATGACAGTGCTCTATGTCAATGATGTCTGCCAGTGCTCTATGTCAATGGTGTATGCCAGTGCTCTATGTCAATGATATATGACAGTGCTCTATGTCAATGATGTATGCCAGTGCTCTATGTCAATGATGTATGCCAGTGCTCTATGTCAATGATATATGACAGTGCTCTATGTCAATGATGTATGAAATTGCTCTATGTCAATGGTGTATGCCAGTGCTCTATGTCAATGATGTATGAAATTGCTCTATGTCAATGAGTGTATGACAGTGCTCTATGTCAATGATGTATGCCAGTGCTCTATGTCAATGATGTATGCCAGTGCTCTATGTCAATGATGTATGCCAGTGCTCTATGTCAATGATGTATGCCAGTGTTCTATGTCAATGATGTATGCCAGTGCTCTATGTCAATGATGTATGCCAGTGCTCTATGTCAATGATGTATGCAGTGCTCTATGTCAATGTTGTATGCCAGTGCTCTATGTCAATGTTGTATGCCAGTGCTCTATGTCAATGATGTATGCCAAGTAACTCTGTCAATGTTGTATGGAGTGCTCTATTTTAATGCTGTATGCCAGTGCTCTATGTCAATGTTGTATGCCAGTGCTCTATGTCAATGATGTATGCCAGTGCTCTATGTCAATGTTGTATGCCAAGTGCTCTATGTCAATGGTGTATGCCAGTGCTCTATGTCAATGATGTATGCCAGTGCTCTATGTCAATGATATATGACAGTGCTCTATGTCAATGATGTATGAAATTGCTCTATGTCAATGATGTATGCCAGTGCTCTATGTCAATGTTGTATCCCAGTGCTCTATGTCAATGATGTATGCCAGTGCTCTATGTCAATGATGTATGCCAGTGCTCTATGTCAATGATGTATGAAATTGCTCTATTTCAATGATGTATGCCAGTGCTCTATGTCAATGTTGTATGCCAGTGCTCTATGTCAATGTTGTATGCCAGTGCTCTATGTCAATGATGTATGCCAGTGCTCTATGTCAATGATGTATGCCAGTGCTCTATGTCAATGGTGTATGCCAGTGCTCTATGTCAATGATGTATGAAATTGCTCTATGTCAATGATGTAAGCCAGTGCTCTATGTCAATGGTGTATGCCAGTGCTCTATGTCAATGATGTATGCCAGTGCTCTATGTCAATGATGTATGCCAGTGCTCTATGTCAATGATGTATGCCAGTGCTCTATGTCAATGTTGTATGCCAGTGCTCTATGTCAATGTTGTATGACAGTGCTCTATGTCAATGATGTATGCCAGTGCTCTATGTCAATGTTGTATGCCAGTGCTCTATGTCAATGATGTATGCCAGTGCTCTATGTCAATGATGTATGCCAGTTGCTCTATGTCCAATGGTGTATGCCAGTGCTCTATGTCAATGATGTATGAAATTGCTCTATGTCAATGATGTAAGCCAGTGCTCTATGTCAATGGTGTATGCCAGTGCTCTATGTCAATGATGTATGCCAGTGCTCTATGTCAATGATGTATGCCAGTGCTCTATGTCAATGTTGTATGCCAGTGCTCTATGTCAATGTTGTATGCCAGTGCTCCTATGTCAATGATGTATGCCAGTACTCTGTCAATATTGTATGGAGTGCTCTATTTTAATGCTGTATGCCAGTGCTCTATGTCAATGTTGTATGACAGTGCTCTATGTCAATGATGTATGCCAGTGCTCTATGTCAATGTTGTATGCCAGTGCTCTATGTCAATGATGTATGCCAGTGCTCTATGTCAATGTTGTATGCCAGTGCTCTATGTCAATGTTGTATGCCAGTGCTCTATGTCAATGTTGTATGCCAGTGCTCTATGTCAATGTTGTATGCCAGTGCTCTATGTCAATGTTGTATGCCAGTGCTCTATGTCAATGATGTATGCCAGTGCTCTATGTCAATGTTGTATGCCAGTGCTCTATGTCAATGATGTATGCCAGTGCTCTATGTCAATGATGTATGCCAGTGCTCTATGTCAATGATGTATGCCAGTACTCTATGTCAATGATGTATGCCAGTACTCTATGTCAATGATGTATGCCAGTGCTCTATGTCAATGTTGTATGCCAGTGCTCTATGTCAATGATGTATGCCAGTGCTCTATGTCAATGTTGTATGCCAGTGCTCTATGTCAATGATGTATGCCAGTGCTCTATGTCAATGATGTATGCCAGTGCTCTATGTCAATGGTGTATGCCAGTGCTCTATGTCAATGGTGTATGAAATTGCTCTATGTCAATGATGTAAGCCAGTGCTCTATGTCAATGGTGTATGCCAGTGCTCTATGTCAATGATGTATGCCAGTGCTCTATGTCAATGATGTATGCCAGTGCTCTATGTCAATGATGTATGCCAGTGCTCTATGTCAATGTTGTATGACAGTGCTCTATGTCAATGATGTATGCCAGTGCTCTATGTCAATGATGTATGCCAGTGCTCTATGTCAATGTTGTATGCCAGTGCTCTATGTCAATGTTGTATGCCAGTGCTCTATGTCAATGTTGTATGCCAGTGCTCTATGTCAATGATGTATGCCAGTACTCTGTCAATGTTGTATGGAGTGCTCTATTTTAATGCTGTATGCCAGTGCTCTATGTCAATGTTGTATGACAGTGCTCTATGTCAATGATGTATGCCAGTGCTCTATGTCAATGTTGTATGCCAGTGCTCTATGTCAATGATGTATGCCAGTGCTCTATGTCAATGTTGTATGCCAGTGCTCTATGTCAATGTTGTATGCCAGTGCTCTATGTCAATGTTGTATGCCAGTGCTCTATGTCAATGTTGTATGCCAGTGCTCTATGTCAATGTTGTATGCCAGTGCTCTATGTCAATGATGTATGCCAGTGCTCTATGTCAATGTTGTATGCCAGTGCTCTATGTCAATGATGTATGCCAGTGCTCTATGTCAATGATGTATGCCAGTACTCTGTCAATGTTGTATGGAGTGCTCTATTTTAATGCTGTATGCCAGTGCTCTATGTCAATGTTGTATGACAGTGCTCTATGTCAATGATGTATGCCAGTGCTCTATGTCAATGATGTATGCCAGTGCTCTATGTCAATGTTGTATGCCAGTGCTCTATGTCAATGATGTATGCCAGTACTCTGTCAATGTTGTATGGAGTGCTCTATTTTAATGCTGTATGCCAGTGCTCTATGTCAATGATGTATGCCAGTGCTCTATGTCAATGTTGTATGCCAGTGCTCTCTTT
This sequence comes from Cepaea nemoralis, assembly GCA_014155875.1. Taxonomy (NCBI): domain Eukaryota; kingdom Metazoa; phylum Mollusca; class Gastropoda; order Stylommatophora; family Helicidae; genus Cepaea; species Cepaea nemoralis. The sequence goes on from JACEFZ010015059.1 coordinate 266,580, forward strand.
TCATTTTCTTTGTCAGTGATACCTGCCAATTTTCAATATTAGCACTCTCTTTGAAGGTTATCTGTCAGTGATACCTATCAATTTTCTATGTTAGCACTCTCTGTCAGTGTTGTATGTGGAAACTCTCTGTCAGTACTCCATGCCAGTTGTCTCTGTCAGTTTTTATGACAATGTTTTATGTCAATGTTCTCTGTCAATGTTCGGTGTCAATGTTATAAGAATGACATAAACTAGTGTTGCACGGCCCAATGTTCTGAGAATTCATCGGATTCCGTGTAGAGTGGCACAGCTTGTGTGACCAGCACAGCTTGTATATAAGACTGGCACAGCCTGTGTAATGACAGCTTGTATATAATTGTGTCAGAGCTTATGTGACAAGCGAACACGTGTTCTATATAAGAGTACCACAGCTTGTGTGACGAGAATAGATTCTATTTAAGAGTACCTCAGATCGTTTGACAAGCACGGAATGAAACGGAAGCGGAAATGCTGATTGCACGCCAGTAACAGTAAAAGACAAGGATTGCCACAGATGGCATCATTCAACGATAGGACATGAGGACGCGCCAGCCACTTAAAGATGATCGCAGGACAAGAGAACGGCGCCAAACACTTGCAGATGCTGGCAGGACATGTTGAGCCGACATCCGGCAACAATCGATGAAGCAACAGATCGATCCCACATAATTGGTAGCGCGAGAAGGAAGATGTTCCTGGGATGATGACGGTGGGGTTTATCCCATATCTGCCGCGGCTTCGGGGTGTGAACTCATGGGATTCTGCATATCTGGGTTAGGCGGATAAAGGTGAGGCTGGGTCATCGCCTGTTTTCCTCTCTAGCTGAGGACACTGTCGAGGTTCTGGTTATGACTTTGTGTGTCGCAACAAGGTATTTATCTGGGGCAAGTGAAGAAACCTAACTTTTTAGGAACACGGATAGCATCAAATTTGCGATGTGTCACAGAAATAACGAACAGAATAAGACATGCAACCATTTCATTGTATTACATGAAGTACATCTAATCCAATAAAGTATGGTCAGTGGAAGTTCAAAGATTTGTTGCATGTTCTTTAACAGTACGTGGCAATCAACCCCCGTATTTTTGTTTGTTTGTTTTAGTTTTTGATTTTTTGCTGCTTGTGATTTTCTAGGCAATTTTGTTTTAAATGTTGCATATCCCTTACAGGACGTTGCAGTCAACACCAGCATTTTTCAGCTGCTATTGATGTACTAGGCAAATTTTACGTTCAGTAGTTTGCCATTGCTTTCTGAACGACCGGCTCACATACCCCCATAAGTTACCAGCGCGGCGCTAACCGCTGCTGATTCTCGCAGCTGCTGTTTTCCCCACGTGAATATACGGGATTACGAACAATGTTGCTAACGCCTTGGCCAGGGAGACGGGCAGGCACATTTACGTTCAGTATTTTGCCATTGCTTGCTGAACGACCGATTTTCGTAGCGCTGAGAAGATCAACACAATCAACCAGCGGCTGAGTTAGAAACCGATATGCTTGATCTGGCATGCTGCGTGGTCTCGTGGTATGGTGTCCGCCTCGAGTGCTGGAGATCCCGGGTTCAAGCCCCGGTGAGGACTGGGATTTATTTCACGTGGACTTCTAGTAATAAAATTTCCCCTGGTCTCTGGGTAGTGCGATCGGACGTCCGTGTGTATTGTTGCGCACGTGAAAAATCCCTTGACGTCTACATAAAATGTGATTTGCGGCCTACTAACGTTATAAAGCCGGTCTCTCTGGCCGAGGAGTTACAATACTTTCTCCGTAATCCCGTTTATCACGCAGTCTCGTAGCGGGCGAGAACTGGGATCGGTTCTACCCCCGCTGGTGACTTGCGGGATAACTGAGCCGGCCGCTCAGAAAGCAATGGCAAACTACTGAGCGTAATCTTGCCAAGAAATCAACAGACAGCTGAAAGATGCTGCTGTTGACAGCGATGTCCTGTAAAGGATATGCGAATTTAAAAAAAAAAAAAAAAACACATTATAAAACGAATTTCAGAAGGGCGAGAAATACAGGATGTAAAGTATGGAAGGGAAAACAATATCAAGTAATCGGTTCTTGTATTAACGCTATCTTGAAATAATCTTTAATTCCCCCTCCCTCCCCTGGAAACCCTAACATTTCCCCGGGAGGAGGAGGGGGGGGGGGGGGGAGAATTTCCCACCTGTTGAGAACCACTGGTCTAGAGGCAGCAAACCTTACTCGAATGTATGCTAAAATCGGAAACTGACCTTTGATATGTATAACTTGGTGTGACGCACGAATCTTTAAATAGGAACGAAGAAGAAAGGGACAGGAATCAATCGATCAATCAATCAATCAATCAATATGTCAGTCAATAAATGAGTCTATTCCACAATGCACCATATATTTGACTAGTGGGATCTCTAGAGTGTTCCATAGTGCACCATCTATTTGACCTGTCGCATCTCTATAGCGTTTCACTTGTTTTGTCCCCCAGGTTCTAGGACAGAAGGACATCGTGGTGGTCACCAAACCTGTGGAGGACAACGACGAGCTGACAGCCGTGTGACATCTTGCTGCGGCAGTGACACCCAGATATTGGAGATGACAGCACACGCTCTACAGCCGCATGGGGCCCGGCCGCAGATGGCAGTGCTGGTCTCCCACTGTCCCAGTTCTGACGTTGGTTGATTTATCTTCTTTCTGTCAACTGTCCAAAACTGAACGGCCAGCCTCCACACGTCATCCCACTCTGGAAACTGCAAATATTGACTCTTATGATACCTTTTCTGAAACCACACCACTTCGTGTGGTCGTGTTTGAGAGTGATTTGACCACACTTCATGTGGTCGTGTTTGCGAGTGATTTGACCACACAACAGATGTTAACAATTGTTAACATGTATTTTTTTTATAGTTTCTAGTGTTTGTTAAATGGACGTCAGCCGGCTGGTGAGCATTTGTTACTGTTTTTTTTTGTTTGAGACCACATACACACACGGTACGTGTGTGTGTGTGTGTGGAGAGAGAGACGAGAAAGTACACGAGAAAGAGAGAGAGAGAGAGAGAGAGAGAGAAAAGGACTTGAGAAAGATGTGTGAGAGAGAGAGGGAGAGAGAGAGAGAAATAAAGAGAGTGAGAGTTAGAGATGAGAATTGTTCGCGAAATTTGACACGCTTATTACTGAATCTGTTTAGGAGGTTTGTGATCTGTTGTTGATTTACCAGTGTCATCACCATTATCACCATCACCATCACCATAATCATCATCATCATCTTCATCATCATTATGATCATGTCGTATTATTTAAAATGTTCTTATTGATGTATGATATCAGACACATGTCATCTAATATTGTAGTCCTGTCAGGGAGCTTGTTTGTTTCAGTTTCATCCTGGCAACTATCAGCCGTGATGCGGTAACCAAACTCTCTCAGCTTTCAATAGTGATACGGCACCTCAGATCCCTCAGCTGTTAGCCGTGATACGGCACCCCAACTCTCTCAGATGTCAGCCGTGATGCGGTAACCCCAACTCTCTCAGTTTTCAATCGTAATACGGCACCTCAGATCTCTCAGCTGTCACCCGTGATACGGTACCCCAACTCTCTCAGCTGTCAGATGTGATACGGTACCCCAACTCTCTCAGCTTTCAATCGTAATACGGCACCTCAGATCTCTCAGCTGTCAGCCGTGATACGGTACCCCAACTCTCTCAGCTGTCAGCCGTGATACGGTACCCCAACTCTGTCAGCTTTCAATCGTAATACGGCACCTCAGATCTCTCAGCTGTCAGCCTTGATACGGTACCCCAACTTTCTCAGCTTTCAATCGTAATACGGCACCTCAGATCTCTCAGCTGTCAGCCGTGATACGGTACCCCAACTCTCTCAGCTGTCAGCCGTGATACGGTACCCCAACTCTGTCAGCTTTCAATCGTAATACGGCACCTCAGATCTCTCAGCTGTCAGCCTTGATACGGTACCCCAACTCTCTCAGCTGTCAGCCGTGATACGGTACCCCAACTCTCTCAGCTGTCAGCCGTGATACGATACCCCAACTCTCTCAGCTGTCAACCGTGATACGGTACCCCAACTCTCTCAGCTGTCAACCGTGATACGGTACCCCAACTCTCTCAGCTGTCAGCCGTGATACGATACCCCAACTCTCTCAGCTGTCAGCCGTGATACGATACCCCAACTCTCTCAGCTGTCAGCCGTGATACGATACCCCAACTCTCTCAGCTGTCAGCCGTGATACGATACCCCAACTCTCTCAGCTGTCAGCCGTCTGGAAATTATTACCAAAATGTGTGACTAAAACAGGTGGAAGCGTTCCAAGGCAAGACACGTATTACAGCTGCTAGAAAATCAAGCGGACCACTGGTGGATAAATATTACTACAGTCAGAATGTCGAGCGGGCCACTGGTGGACAAATATTACTACAGTTAGAATGTCGAGCGGGCCAATGGTGGACAAATATTACTACAGTCAGAATGTCGAGCGGGCCACTGGTGGACAAATATTACTACAGTTAGAATGTCGAGCGGGCCAATGGTGTACTAATATTACAGCTGTTAGAAAGTCTGTGAAAACACCCACTTTACACTTTGATAACAGATATTGTGATTAAGAAAATATGGAAGATAGGCTGCACGATCCCTAGAAATGGTTTTTTTTAAAAAAAAAACAACCGAAGACAGTAAATAGATGTGGGTGTAAGGTGGAGATAATTGCTGGGTGCGGCAGATCTATAGCTCGGGGGAAGGGCGAGTTGAGACGTTGATAGTCATATTCCACATCTAAGGTCAAGTGAGAAGGATAATCACCAACCAAACAGATAAAACTTTCAACAATCGTACTACTTGAATTTGTTTTCTTTGTTGAGCGACAAGAAAGTGGGCGGTAGGAAATCAATGATTTGAGAACTGCAATTGGAAATACGCATAGTAGAGCAGTCTCTTGCGTTTTGCACCAGAAAATAAACGGTATGGTATTGATGATACGATCATACATTGATTACCGATCGAACACACCCCAGAGTATGAACGTTTGTGTTATAGGAAAATAATACTTGAAATATAGTCATATAGGGAAAAATGTACGCTAAACTATTGGAACAAAGAGCTAGACCCATAATATGGCTCAAAAGAGAAATGTCTCTGTATTGTGTGCAGTCTCTGCCTTTGTTTTTCCAAATTGGGATGATTATGGCGTTTCCCCAGTCTCCTGATGTCTGTTGTGTTACCCAAATGTGGTTGAGTAGTCTATGTAGCCATGCTGTTCCTACTTCTCTTGCTTATTTAATTAGTTCATTTGGTATTTCATCCTGTCCTGGTGATTTGTTCAATGGGGCTAATCTGACGGCTTCTTCAATTTCTTCTTTCAGTATGTCTGGTTCTAGTTTTTCGATGACATTTGTGTCGGTGTTCTGAATTCCCGTGGTATTTGCTGGAATATTGAGAAGCTGTTCGAATTACTGCCTCCATCTTATTAGGATCTGTTTTTGTTCACTTATTGGTTCTCCATATTCGCTGTTAATTATTTCAGTTGAGTCAAAGGGTTCTCCTCTGGTTCGTATTGCACTTATCTTTTTGTAAAAGTTTCTAGTTGCCTCCTTGTAGTTTTTATTTAGGGTTTCCCCATATTCCCCCGAGTCTGTTTGTTTATCTTATTTTACTATCACTCACACTGAAACATCCAAATATACCTATGTCCGCAAATCGACAGATAATTAAATAGCATAGTCATACCAATCCTGCGCTACCAAAGTCAAGCTTAGACATTATACATATCAAACTTACTCGAAATCAACACCTGTGAGATGAGATGCTTGAGGAGAGCTGCCAACTTAACTATCCGTGACCAGGTAAGAGATGATGTTATCAAACAGACAGTTGGATCAACACCTTGTGCACATTTATTGGAAGACAAAAGATCAAATGGTTTAGACACCTCGTTAGAATGCAACACCATCAACTACCAGCACTGGCCCTACATCAAAGATCATCTGCTACGAGAGCAAGAGGACGCCCGAGAAGAAAAAGGATTGACATCAAAAACATTCTACAATCACACGGAATGACACTATCCAGTGCCACCCATCGGGCTCTGGAACGCCAATTATCCCTCCCCACAACTCTTGGCAGCAAAGGTGGATGATGATACTTGAAAATTTGGATCTGCGGCATCCATGAAGTGGGGTGTTTGTCAGCAAAAGGGGGAATTGTTGGGTGGGTCAGAGTACCGTTGTAACCAGAGTGCTTCTAGTGGCACTATCCTGTTTAGCGTTTAGACTTCCACATGGCCATGTCTAGAGTTTAGACTATAAGGGGCTATGTTTAGTGTTTAGACTTCTACAGGGATATGTTTAGTGTGTAGGCTTCCACGTGGCTATGTTTAGTGTTTAGACTTCTACATGGCTATGTTTAGTGTTTAGACTTCTACAGAAAGATGTTTAGTGTTTGGGCTTCTACATGGCCATGTCTAGAGTTTAGACGTATACAGGACTATGTTTAGCACGTATACAGGGATATGTTTGTATTTGCACAGGCGAGAAGTAAAGAGCGATACAATACAAGCTGACCTCCTCACTAGGATCTCAGACATTATAATTATCAGACATTATAATTATCATGTGCTCGGGCAACTGTACTTTAGAAACTAAGAGACTATCATGTGTTGTGGTCATCGGAATATCCCAATTTATAGACTGCCATATACTCCGGTCACCGGAATCTCCCAATTTATAGACTAGCATGTGCTCCAGTCTTCAGAATCTCCCAATTTATAGACTAACATGTGCTCCAGTCATCAGAATCTCCCACTTTATAGAATAACATGTGCTGTGTGTCGTCGCTAGATGCTGGCCGTGTGGCTTCAGCACTCGTATGTAGCAGTCCAGAGATGACTGTGTGGCTTCAGCACTCGCATGTAGGAGTCCAGAGATGACTGTGTAGTTTCAGCACTCGTATGTAGGAGTCCAGAGATGACTGTGTGGTTTCAGCACTCGTATGTAGCAGTCCAGAGATGACTGTGTAGTTTCAGCACTCGCATGTAGGAGTCCAGAGATGACTGTGTGGTTTCAGCACTCGTATGTAGCAGTCCAGAGATGACTGTGTAGTTTCAGCACTCGCATGTAGGAGTCCATAGATGACTGTGTGGTTTCATCACTCTCATCTCCAGGCTGAAGAAACTGGACAGAGCACTGACCACTGATGATACTTTTAGGGTCACTGGGGCGTCGAAGTTAGAGCAGTGATCTACCGTCGCATGTGGTCCCCGGCAGTAATAGGATGTTCCAGTACTCTTCTTTCTGGGGCTCAGTCTTGTAAATAGAAAGTGCTCAGTAAATGGCCGTTGTCAACGCCTTGAGATGTGACGGGTACATGGTTCGCCACCTATATTTCTACAGATCAGTCGGCGCTCAATGGATGATGTGGTCCATATTTCTATTGATCAGGCGCTCAATGGATGCTGTTGTCCATATTTCTATAGATCAGTCGGCGCTCAATAGGTGATGTAATCAATATTGCTATAGATCAGTCGGCGCTCAATAGGTGATGTAATCAATATTTCTATAGACTAGTCGGCGCTAAATGGATGATGTGGTCAATATTTCTATAGATCAGTCGGCCCTCAATGGGCGATGAAGTCTGTATTACGCACCCCGCGTCAACCTCGCACAATTTCTGGCACCAATTTTTGTCTTGGTCGACCTAGACATATGTATTGTGTGTGTGCGTGTGCGTGTGCGTGTTTATGTCCGTGAAGAGATAGGATTTGCTGAAAACGAATATATATATATAAATAGATAATTAAACATAAATGAATGTTACGTGTATTTAAATACATAAATAAATAAATGGTACCTTTATTTAAATACATAGATATTACCTTTATTTAACTATATAAATAAATAAATGGTGCGTTTATTTAAATACATAAATTTTTTTTTAAAATGTCACGTTTATTTAAATATATTATAAATCAATGTTACCTTTATTTAAATACATAAAAAGCGAACACACAGACACACACACACATACAGAGAGAGAGAGAGAGAGATGTTGAAAGAGAGACAGAGATTTTGAGAGGCAGGCAGAGATGGAGAGGTGGAGGGAGAGAGAGAGAGAGAGACTAAAATGCATTGATATAGCTATGGCCATGTGCATCCATATTATTTATTATTTAAATATGTTCATTTATTTAACACATGTACATATAATGCATACAAAATGTATGTATGTATAAGTCATGTCTTAGTCACGAGGTTTTGTAGCAATGTGTCACGTTTATACTGGACATATGCTGCATAAATCATGTGATAGGAGATATTTTACGTGATTACCTGTCATATATCGACATGTTGTGTTTATAACGAATATTCATTGCATTAACCACGAGATATTCATACACCTTGTGTATCATTATTCCATTATATGAACATACTGTACATAATTAAATGTATCATATAGTTTAATGTGTGGCTTGTCGTATGTTAGTTGCTAGCATGGTAATGATTGGCGGTCACGCGGTGAGACAAACGATTATACATCGAATGATGTGTAGTTAAACGGTTGATCACCGTGATATGTGAAACAACTGGCATAGGATTACACTTTTATTGGAATGTCTGCGGGGCCGAGAGATCTAACATATTTCCTTCCCTCAGACAGACAGAGACGGGCTGGTAGTAGTGATGTTGTCACAACTGTCACACAGAAAGAAGATAGAAAGGGCTGGTAGATGTAATGTTGTCAGAAATATCACACAGTAAGAATGTGCGGGTTGGTAGATCTGATGTTGTCATAAATGTCACACAGAAAGAAAGTGCGGGTTGGTAGCTGTGATGTTGTCACAGCTGTCACACAGAAAGAAGATATAAAGGGCTGGTAGATGTGGTGTTGTCATACATGTCACACGGAAAGAAGAAGGTGAGGGTGTAATATCTGGTGTTAAACTGTCGCACAGACAGAAGATATAAAGGGCTGGTAGATGTGGTGTTGTCATACATGTCACACAGAAAGAAGAAGGTGAGGGTGTAATATCTGGTGTTAAACTGTCACACAGAAAGAAGAAGGTGAGGGTGGAATATCTGGTGTCACAACTGTCACACAGAAAGAAGATATAAAGGGCTGGTAGATGGGATGTTGTCACACATGTCACACAGAAAGAAGGTCAGGGGTGTTACAAATGTTATAACTGTCACACCGAAAGAAGAAGGTGAGAGTGGAAAATCTGGTGTTAAAACTGTCACACAGAAAGAAGCAGGTGAGGGGGTGGAATACCTGGTGTTACAACTGTCACGCAGAAAGAAGAAGGTGAGGGGTGGAATACCTGGTGTTACAACTGACGCACAGAAAGAAGAAGGTGATGGTGGAATACCTGGTGTTACAACTGTCACACAGAAAGAAGAAGGTGATGGTGGAATACCTGGTGTTACAACTGTCACACAGAAAGCATAAGAAGGCTGGGTCTGGTAGATCTGGTTCTGCTACTACAACTGTCAATGTTTATGGTGCAATGTCTGTCCTTTGGCATGTGCTGTCTTCAGACTGTTGTCTTTGTCCCATTGTGTGTTGACCTGTCTATGACATGGAGACCTCACGTAGCTCAAGATGTCCATGTGCTCACATGTTCTAATATCGCAACAATGGCGAATTGACCGCACTCGAACACACGAGTTTCGTGGACACAGCCTGGCATCTGATCTTCATGAGTTTGGCTTGTCCTGGGCGGACACCACGTAATGACATCGTGATGTTGATTGTGGGAATTCACTCAAATACACCAGACGGCAGGGTTTCATGTGTCCTCTACAGCCAGGGGTAGAGGTGGGGCCACAGACAGTTTGCCCCCTCCCCCCGCCCTCCAAAAAAAAAACATTGCATGTGTTCATGGTTAATATAGAAGCATAAGACATGCAGGCCTAGCGGTGCCTGCTCTGGCAAACGTGGTTTGTTTTCGTGTGTACACGCGCCCGTGTGCGTGTGTAGTACACATGTGAGATCGCGAGCTCTTGTTTTCCTGAACACATCGGTAGAAGTGTAGCGGGTGATAAGCACATGTGACAATTGTTGCAGGGGTTGTTGTTCGTCATTTCAGCATCCGGTCAGATGACCTTACCGTCAACAGCTGGGATTAAAAGATACCGCAAGCGAGGCATGACAACGTTGAGATAAACGCCTTGTGCAAAGGCTTCTGTCGTCACCCGTGGTGAATTGCCATGAACTCGGTGATGAAGACCACCACAACAAGTAGAGGACACAAGAACCCGCCGACAGAAGCGCCAGACTGTGTGGCTGGACGTTCCCCCGCCGACAGAAGCGCCAGACTGTGTGGCTGGACGTTCCCCCGCCGACAGAAGCGCCAGACTGTGTGGCTGGACGTTCCCCCGCCGACAGAAGCGCCAGACTGTGTGGCTGGACGTTCCCCTGCTCAAAGGGCACACCAGTCTGAAAAGGGGGGGGGGGTAATTGGGACAGTCTGATCTGCCCTGGACTGCTTCATTCTGTGCCAGTGAACGAGTTTTATTTATGTTATTATCTTAGTACTGTACATAACATCGCGTTTTAATTTGTGTTACTTTGAATTAGTAAGACGGTAATAAATATACATATGCTATTTCCGTGCTTTATTATTTTTTTTTTTATGATTTGTGTTTCAGATGATGTCTCCCCCCTCCCTCTCTCCCTCCCTCCCTCCCTCCCTCCCTCCCTCTGTCTCTCTCTGTCTCTCTCTGTCTCTCTCACTCTCTTTCTCTTCCTTTCTCCATCTATCTACTCATCAACCTGCCGACCCACCCACCCACGCACCCACCCACCCACCTACGTTCCTGTTTAACCAGTTGTAGCTTCCACTTGCTTTCCACGTCCTCGTCGAGCGTCCTGGGCAACAGGTCCCTTCGGGGTCCTTGCTAAAGTCAGTGGGATCGCCGATTCCTCCGAAGTTGGAGAGTGTCTGCCTGTAGGGCGAGGCACCACCAGTCTGCACACCAATAAGCCAGACATGGGACAACGGATACTCACGCAAACCTCAGGTCCTGTATAACATAACACTGATGTTGCACAACAGGATGCCTTCATCCGACATAATGGACTTCACGTTGGAGCTCAAGCCAACGAACACAAGCAAGCAAGCAAGCAACATGACATCGCTGCCAACACCAGCATTTTACCGCTGTAGTTGATTTCTTGGCAAGATTACGCTCAGTAGTTTGCATTGCTTTCTGAATGACCGGCTCACATACCCTCGTAAGTAACCAACGCGACGCGATCCGCTATCTAATCTTGCGCAGCTGAGTTCCCTTACGTGGATATACGGGATTACGGAGAAAGTCGTTAACTCCTCCACCAGGGAGACCGGCCTGCTTATCTTGGTGGACATTAAAAGGCCAGATCTGTTTTTATCACATCGTGGTCTGTTTCACATGCTCCGTCAAGTGGAGTTGCAGTTGAAATGTTCCTTTCGTCTAGTCTGTAGACCAACATGGCAATTCTCATACTTGTCAATACTGTTTAGTGAACAGTCTGTCAGTACAATCAATAAATCTGTTGGCTGGCGGAGATCTGGCGGGAAGACTACAGGAAATAACGTCAATGACACACGAGGCAGCAGAACCACCGACTTTTGCCCTCAATGAGCAAATCATGGTAAAAGAGGCCGTATTGGTAAGCTTTACACGGCGATAATCACAAGTGGTAAAAATTAACGTTGGGGCTAGAGCCTTCGCTAACACACAAACAATAAACATACACTGATAACCTCGTACAAAGAGATTCGTCATCACGAGCGGCGACCATGTTCCTCACACACCCACCCACTCACCCATCCATCCATCATCAACCCACCAACACACACATACACACACATCCACACACACACACTCCCACACACACACACACACACACACACACACACTTGTCCTTTGTATTCTTGCTAAGTTGAACCACTGATTGTCTTTCATGTATCTCTATCAACCTATCAGCATGTTCTACCCCTGTCAACCTCTGTCTCTAGTCCCTCAACCTTCCTGGTTGTCACAATCATCTTCCCCTGGTCTCTTGTCTGAAAGCGTGATCAAACAGCGACGACTGTCTTGCCTCATAGCGTGATCAAACAAAGACGACCTTCTTGTCTCATAGTGTGATCAAATAACGACGATCGTCTTGTCTCATAGCGTGATCAAACAACGACGATCGTCTTGTCTCATAGCGTGATCAAACAACGACGATCGTCTTGTCTCATAGCGTGATCAAACAGCGACGACTGTCTTGTCTCATAGCGTGATCAAACAGCGACGACTGTCTTGTCTCATATGGTGATCAAACAGCGACGACTGTCTTGTCTCATAGGGTGATCAAACAGCGACGACTGTCTTGTCTCATAGCGTGATCAAACAGCGACGACTGTCTTGTCTCATAGCGTGATCAAACAGCGACGACTGTCTTGTCTCATATGGTGATCAAACAGCGACGACTGTCTTGTCTCATAGGGTGATCAAACAGCGACGACTGTCTTGTCTCATAGGGTGATCAAACAACGACGACCTTCTTGTCTCATAGCGTGATCAAACAGCGACGACTGTCTTGTCTCATAGGGTGATCAAACAACGACGACCTTCTTGTCTCATAGAGTGATCAAACAACGACGACCGTCTTGTCTCAGCGACGACCGTCTTGTCTCATAGCGTGATAAAACAGCAAAGACCATCTTGTCTCAGCGACGACCGTCTTGTCTCATAGCATGATCAAACAGCGACTATCACCTTGCCTCATAGCGTGATCAAACAGCAACTACCACCTTGTCTCATAGCGTGATCAAACAGCGACGACCGTCTTGTCTCAGTGACGACCAGGGGCGTCACTAGGGGGGTGCGGGGGGTGCGGGCCGCACCGGGTGACACCACCAAGGGGTGACACCAAAATAAAAAAAATTGCAAATTTGACAAAGCAGACATAGCAAAATAACAAAAATTTAACTTTGTCCGAGTTTGTCGAAGTTCTTTATTTATGTTTTACCTGAAGTATTGAAGTTATATTGTTCAATTTGCTTTCTTTCTTATGTTCTTATTAACTTTTTGACTTATTTTACAAACATTACTACATGCGATTATATATGGTACAGGAACACTCGGAAGAAGACCATGGTGAAAGTCTAGAGGGGTGACACCAAGAGTTTACCGCACTGGGTGACACCAACCCCAGTGACGCCACTGGTGACGACCATCTTGTCTCATAGCGTGATCAAACAGCAACGACCGTCTTGTCTCAGCGACGACCGTCTTGTCTCAGCGACGACCTCTTGTCTCATAGCGTGGTCAAACAGCGACGACCGTCTTGTCTTGGTGTGGGTAACCAAATGTCTTTGGTAATTTGTCTCTTACAAAACGTGGAGATTGGTCTCTTTAGCCATCCATGGGATTCTTATCTTACTGCATACAAACATCTCAGTGGCCTCTTGTTTTTTTTTTTAAACCCTTAGTCAATTTCAAAGTCCGTGATTCTCAGACACACATTAATATATAAATTAGTATTACTAGGTCAAGATGGCGAGACGTGTTTCTTTCTAGCTCGGCTTAAAACGGTTGATCGGCGGTCCGACAAACCACCATCGTAAAACTTCCCGTTGTTTCAGAACCAGATTTCTGGCTCTAAATGTAATGTTGATTCGCTGAAATTTGTTGAATTCCAAGGATATTTCATATTGGCTATTGGAACGTTAAAATCCAACCCACGTGTGTAGTGAAGTGTGTGTTGTGTTATGAACGGTTACAACCGGACCGGGACATTCTCGACGTGTTTCCTTCTATCGACGATCCGACTAATCATTTTCCGTTGCTTCAAGATCAGTAAATGTTATAATGTGCCGCTCAAATATGTTAAACTCCAAGGATACTTTCAAGATTGGTTATTGGAATGTCAGAACTATGTACCAGACGGGGAAAACGACCCAGGTGTGTAATGTTATGAATGAATACAACCTAGAAATTCTTGGGGTTAGCGAGTGCAGATGGACTGACTCAGGTAAGACATTTCTCAACTGTGAACAAAGACACATAATTTATTCAGGAAGAACCGACAACCATCATTCGAACGGAGTCGCTATCATCATGTCAAAAAATGTAGAAAGATCACTGATCAGCTGGGAACCAGTAAATGATAGAATCATAACAGCGCGTTACCAAACGAAATATTTCAAGCTAACAATCATCCAGTGCTACGCACCTACCAACGACGATACAGACACCAACAAAGATAATTTCTATGAACAACTAATTGGTACCATCAACTCATCTCCCAAGCACGACATTGTTGTTGTAATGGGTGATTTCAATGCCAAGATAGGGTCTGACAATAAGGGTGTTGAAAGATATATGGGAATTCACGGCTTAGGGGATATGAACCAAAACGGAGAGAGACTACTAGAATTCTGTGAAATAGCAAATCTGATAGTAGCAAACTCTTTATTTCCGCACAAAGATATACACAAAGTCACGTGGAACTCGCCTGATAACATCACAAAAAATCAGATAGACCATTTTTGCATTAATGCCAAATTCCGTTCATCAGTACAAGACGTCAGAGCCTACAGAGGTGCAGATGCTGGCAGTGATCACAATCTCTGCATTGCCAAACTAAAAATAAAGCTCAAGACTCTGCACAGATCACCCAGAACTAAGAAAATAAACTCACAGTCCCTACTGACTAAAGAACACCAACTCGCATTCAATTCAGAGGTACGAAGCAGCTATGCTAACAAAGAAAGTGTATCGAGCAATGCGAATATTAAAAACAACATTGAAGAAAATTGGAATTTCCTAAAAAATACCTTGCTAAATGCTGCAACAAACACAGTCGGCTACGTACAAAGACAGAAGAAGAAGTGGCTAAGCGATAACACCTGGACGAAGATACAAGAAAGAAAACAAGCAAAACTAACACTTCTTTCTGCGAAAGACACATCTACATATGAAACCCATAAGCAAAAATACTCTATGTTGGATAAAGAGGTGAAATCAAGCGCACGAAAAGACAAACAGAACTTTATTCACAGCCTGGCCTCCGACGCCGAAGCAGCTGCCAGAACTGGAAACAACAGAGCCGTATTCCATATCATGAAGCAACTATGCAATCACTCGCCTACACCAAATATACCCATCAAAGACAAACAAGGCAATCAATTGTTATCCGATGACCTTCAAAAGCAACGATGGGCAGAACATTTCAAAGAAATATTAAATAGACCGCGGCCTGACACTGTTCCGAACCTGGATGGAGAAATTACTATGCCCCCACTAGATGCCTCCTGTGAGTCATTCACCATGGAAGAGATTAAAGCAGCCATCAAAAAATTGAAGAACAACAAAGCTGTTGGTGAAGATGAAATCTCAGGAGAAATGCTCAAAGCAGCAGATGAGAACACCTTACAACGTTTGTTACAGCTGATCAATGAAATCTGGCAAAGCGAATCCCCACCACAACAGTGGAAAGATGGTGTAATTTTCAAACTGCCTAAAAAGGGCGATATGTCTGATTGCAATAATTGGCGTGGTATCACTCTATTGTCAGTACCAGGAAAACTTTTTTGTAGCATGTTACTTGAGAGATTGAAAAAGGCGATAGATGAAAGGCTCAGAGAAGAACAAGCAGGCTTCAGACCAAAACGGTCATGCATAGACCACATTTTCACCCTCAGAATAATCATTGAAGACTCCGTAGAATTCCAGTCGAAATTAATCACCAACTTTGTCGACTTTCAAAAAGCCTTCGACAGTATCCACCGTCCTTCACTTTGGAATCTACTTAACATCTATGGTTTTCCTACCAAATATACCAACGTCATAAAATCTTTCTACAAAGAAACACGTTGCTGCGTAAGAACAGAAACAGGCAACTCTGACTGGTTCTCAGTCGAAACAGGAGTGAAACAGGGTTGTGTCTTATCACCGATGCTTTTTGGAATAGCTATCGATTGGGTCATGCGCAAATGCACAAACAACACAAATATGGGTATCCATTGGGTTGACAAAATTCTAGAAGACCTGGACTTTGCCGACGACATAGTGCTTTTGAGTTCAACACACCCGGATGCCCAAGAGAAAATAAACCACCTCCAAAATGTTTCAGGGCAAATTGGTCTCCAAATTAACACCACAAAAACAAAGACTATTGATCTTACCAACAGTTCAGATGACACCAAATTGAACAGCTACGTTCTTGAAAAAGTCAACAGCTTCACATACCTAGGAAGCAAAATGACATCTACAGGGGACTCAACACCAGAAATATCATCTAGAATCGCACTGGCATCTAGTGCCTTCAATAAACTGTCAAACATCTGGAAGTCAAAGACACTCAGCAAACACACAAAACTTAAAATCTTCAACTCTTGTGTGATTCCAGTGTTAACGTATGGATGTGAAAGTTGGAAATCAACGGTAGCTTTAGATAAAAAATTAGACAATTTTGAGAACAAATGTCTTAGAAGACTTCTAAACATCCACTGGACAGACTTCAGAACCAATTCGCAAATAAGACAAGAGACTAAGCAAGATACAGTATCCAATTTCATAAGAAGACGCCGTTGGAGCTACATCGGCCATGTACTCAGAATGGACAAGTCAAGACTCCCCTACCAAGCCCTCATATGGTCACCAGTAGGGAAAAGAAAACGGGGAAGACCAAGAGAGACCCTGCGTAGAACCATCATTAGAGAAGGCTCATTCAACGGCCAAGCAAATATCCAAGATCTACAACAGATAGCAGCGAACCGCCAGGCATGGAGAGACAGGACTTCTGCCCTATGCGCCGCCTTAGGCTCAAGAGGAAAGACTAACTAACTAACTAACTAATTACAGATTATAAATTAATATCGACAAGACTAAAGCAGTGGTATCTCAAAAGAAAGAGACTCTAGCTGTTGGTAATCCTAACAATAATAACAAGATTGTAACAGCCATCACCCCATGTCAACCTTAATCAAACAATCAGAGAAGATGTTATATGTAACAGCAGTCACGACCAGCGGTACACAATATAGAACACCATTGTACTCGTAACAACATGAAACTGTACTTCTCTGGACATGAAGATTATATTACATACATAAAACTAAGGCCTGTGGCATACTATGTATATCGATTGCTTATGTATGGAGTAGACAAACAGACCTTTACTTAACGAACTGACCATGCAATTGCGAATTTATAAATATGTACCTACAGAAGATAGTGGTGAGTTTGTTGAAAGAAAACAGAAGAGGAAGTTCTTGAATAAGTCGGTGTGAAAGCAACGGTGCTGAAGGAAATAACACTGAAACAGAATAGCTACTTTGGTCACATCAAGCGAGATAACAATCTTCTGTACACCGTAGCGGAGGGAACAACTGAGGGCACTAGAGCTGCGGGGAGTCAAACATTGACATAGACAGACAACATCAACATATAAAACTGTCATTTGTACCCTGCGGTGTAAGACAGGGTGTTGAGCCTTGAGAAAAATATAAACACTATTTTCTATTTAGTTATAATTATTATTCTTTTAAATTTAAACTCAATTTTAAGTTACCGAAGTTAACTAAAAATTGTGGAAAAATAAGACCTGGAACAAATAAAGCACTGGTTATACTGTGCCACACTTCTGGCACACTGGTGGCAAAATCATTCCACTGTGACAGTATACTGGCACACGGCAGAGAATCAGTTAATGTCACATGGCTAGTGCAGTCGTCGTGAACTGTGCAGGTTATTGCGTTACTTTTCGTTCACGTCAGACAAAACCAAAGCCATCACCTTACCGAAGATTCGAACCAGGTCTCCCAAATGAAAGCCCAACGTTCTAGCCACTCAGCCGGACACTCCTCACATCAAAATATAGTCAGGATAAATCCTGGAGAATGTGCAACCAAGGTTCGGGACAGACAATATCAACTTTCACTGAATAGTGATATCTTAACATGCAAAGACCTTCTATAAACTATTGCTAATTACCTTCTGTAAACGATGACTATGTACTTTATATAAATGAAGACTAATTACCTTCTATAAACGATGGCTAAGTACCTTTATAAACGGTGACTAATTACTTTTTATAAACTGCATGTACTTAGCTTCTATAAACAGTGTTAACTTACTGTCTATAAAAATTTTCCAATAACTTTCATTATAACATAAGCAATGTGTGACGAAGCTTACGGTAGTGTCAGGGCTCCCTAGTGATGCTCTCTACACAAACTGCCTGCCTCAAACATTTAGTGAATTAAACTCATTCCAGAAAGTAAGTTATGTGAGAAATACATTCACAGCTATTGACTGGCACTCACAGAAGTTGAGGCCAGAGGATAGCTAGAAAATATAACAATTGACAGCCCTAATCAGATCAGACCAGGATTCGAACCTGCCATCTTCAAATGATGACAATGATAAATGAAAGAACAAGTGTACTTGAACATAGGCCGACCAACCATTTAACACGCGTGTTCACTAGCCAGGTGTGCCACCCGTCTGGACTCACAGCTATGCAGTCTCGACAAGATCTCTAACCAGTCATATAGCTGCCGGGGACAGCCAAGAGACTGAAGTAATAGCAGTGGCGTGCAGAGGGGGGTGCGGGTGGTGCGACGGCCCCGGGCATCCAGCCGGGAGGGGGCATCCAGTTAGGGAGAGGGGGCAGCACAGTGCAGTCGGAGGGGAGGAGGAATGAATGAGGTAAAGAACAATTTAGGGGCATCCAATAAAAGGGTTGGCCCCGGGCATCAAAGAACCTCTGCACGCCACTGAGTAATAGTTGTTGGGGACAGACAGATGACTGCAATAATAGCTGTTGAGGGATAAGAGAAGACTGAAGTAATAATACCTGCTGGGTATAGACAGATGACTGAAATTTAAACTGTTGGGTACAGACAAATGACTGAATTAATAGCTGTTGAGGACAGACATATGACTGAAATAATAGCTGTTGGGGACAGACAGATGACTGCAATAATAGCTGTTGGGGGATAAGAGAAGACTGGAGTAATACCTGATGGGTACAGACAAATGACTCAATTAATAGCTGTTGAGTACAGATATATGACTGAAATAATAGCTGTTGGGGACAGACAGATGACAGAAACAATATATGTTGGGTACAGATGACTAAAATACCATCTGTTGGGGACTGACAAATGGCTGAAGTAATACCTATTGGGTAGAGACAGATGACTGAAATATAAATTGTTGGGTACAAACATATGACTGAATTAATAGCTGTTGAGGACAGACAGATGACTTAAATAATAGGTATTTGTGACTGACAGATGATTGAAACGATAGCTGTTGAGTATAGACAGATGATTAAAATAATAGCTGTTGAGGGCAGACAGATGGCTGAAATAATAGCTGTTGGGGACTGACAGATGACTGAAGTAATAGCTGTTGCGGAATGACAGATGGCTGGAGAAATAGCTGTTGTGGACTGACAGATGATTGGAGCAATAGCTGTTGGGTACTGACAGATGACTGGAGCAATAGCTGTTGCGTACTGACAGATTTTTTTTCCCCCGCGTTTCCATCCTGTTTCAGGATATTGCGGTCAACATCAGCATCTTTCAGCTGTATGTTGATTCCTAGGCTAGATTACGCTCATCAGCACGCCACGACTTTCTATGATTGAAGAAATAACTGTTGAGGACAGACAGATGACTGAAATTGAAATAGCCTAATAATTGCTGTTGGGAACTGATTAGTTAACAGAATTAATAGCTGTTAATAACTGATAGATTATTGACATAATAGCTCTTGAGAACTGACAAATGACTGAGGAAATAGCTGTTCATAGCGAGACTTCAGAAGTGACTGGTGTATCACTTAGACTTACTGTTAGGAATACAGCAGTCACTTCTGAAGTCTCGCAATGAACAGCTGGGTAACTTACTGTCACATGACCACCACTGATGGTCACATGACTGTGTCGAGTCAAAATGGCGCTGACGTGCAGACAAATCTTGTTGATGCTGGGCATGTTGGTGACGGGCAGTATCAACACACTGACGAAGAAGGCGCAGCTTCAGTGTATGTACGTATCATGTCGTTATCGCCAGGCTAGGTCTCGTACCTGTTGTGTTGGTTGATTGGCCATGTTGTATGTGTGAGTATGCTGTCGTAGATCGCCCCACGGAGTTCAAATCGGTGTCTGAGTGTTACTGTCTGGTCTGGGTCAGTTTAGTGTGTAGTTTTAATTTTTAGTTTTATAATTATAGTTTAGTTGAAAGCTTAGTTTGAGTTTCATTATTGGCCATGAATACATCTCGAGTGACAATGGAGGGGTATGGGAGGAGTTAGTTACTGAAACCCAATAAGATATTTGTTATAAGAGGAAAAACTCACTGAGTTATTCCTGGCAAAGATAACACGGAAGTATAACCTTAATAAAATAAATGTAATGTAAGTAAATGACACCATCCAGTGACCTCTCAGTGCCGAAGTTTGCCTCTCCGTGTAACAGTCTGTCCAAGTGTCTCTCTGTTACAAGTCAGATGTCATGACTCTGTTGCTGTCATGTTTCAATTATCTATCACTTCTTGAATGCATCTATTTCCCTCTGACGTGTCTCCACCTTGCCGTGGTACAGGGGCTTGCGTGTCCCAATGACCCCAAGAGCTATGTTAATGGTAGCACAGCTCAAAGGATAGGACCAAACTAAGAGAGACACACACCTGCTGCTCTGCAAGTAGACTGAGGACAGGCAGTCAAAAGTCTGAATTAGGCTCACAATGCCAATGTATTCTTGGTCCAGAAAACATACTCTATGGTTCTCAGCTAAGGGATATGGCTGAATGCCTCTAAGTCAATATCCCCCAGATGTGAGGACTGGACCAATACTCACCAACTGCAAATTGGAGGTGAGATGCTAAGCCAGCCACATGCTTGGTCCAGACTTGTTCTAAGGCTCTCAGCCGAGGGATATGAGGGATCCCTCAGATGAGAGGGTCTGGCCGTTACCGACTCTCTACTGCATGGAGGTAAGGTGCTGAGCCGGCAGCACATGCGGCCCCCCATAGTGAGCGCTACTAAAGGTTGAAAAAGCGTTTCAGTCGCACGCAATGGTTACGAATGCAAGTCTGTACTAGAGCTCACTGAGTGAGCGCAGACAAAGGTGGAAAAACGTCTAGGAAATCTATTATGTGGAAGTCCAAAGCAAAAGCTTGCTGAGTGGATGTTGTCTCATTAACACGAAATGGATTGCTTGGCTAGCGAGTCCATTACGTGAAAGTCCAAAGCTGAGAGATGTCGTCTGCAGACTGACTGTTCCTGGTTTGCTTGGGGAGCGGCTAGTGGCAAACAAAACACCCAATACATGGAAGTGAGGGATTAAAGCAGCCATGAGCAGGACATGGTGATTCCTTGGGTGAGTCCAGTCCCAGAGCACAATGTACCGGCTCTGCAATTATGGAAGCCCTCTTGGATGGCGGGGAATGCCCATGGTCTGCCCCTGCCTTCCCTTGAGGGCTGACTGTGAAGTCTTTGATCTTTCTAACTTGACCAGCTGGGATGTGGACGGCACCATAAAAGTGAGAGTCCCCCAGGAATGCTAACCTGGTTTAAAAAATGCACACAAAAGTCGGATGTGTTGGCCTAAGGGTTTTTGCCCAAGGGTGCATAACGAAACACACTGCAATTACGTCTGAAAAAACACTCTAGATGAACGCAGCAGCAGAAGAAGAAGAAGAAGAAGAAGAAGAAGACGAAGAAGAATGCATCTATTCTTCTATGTTGTGGCCTTCCCCTTGTCCACTTCCCCACACCTCCATCCACAACTTGAATGCTTCTATTATTCATCTATGTTGTGGCCTTCCTCTTGTCAACTTTCCCACATCTCCCTCCACAGTGATCTTTCCAGACTTCATGCCTTTTTACAAGCTCAACATATTTCAGTTTCCTCAAGTTTATTTGTTTTAATAACCAATCTTCTTCAGTAATTAGTTCTCAAGGATAGATCTGGTTGTTCTCTTTTTTTAACATTTTCTTCAATGAATTTTGCTACTGCAGCTTCCGATTTTGTGTGTGTGTGTGGTTGTAATAAATGTCACTGGCCTGAAGATCCACGGACAGTGTGGTGCAGGAAGTGTATGTGTTCAGACCAGTTCACAATCCACGGACGGTGTGGTGCAGGAAGTGTATGTGTACAGACCAGTTCACAATCCACGGACAGTGCGGTGCAGGAAGTGTATGTGTACAGACCAGTACAGGAAAGTACATCACAGCCGATGACCAGCTCTGTAGGGCTGACTGGTATGGTCCATGTGTAGAGCATTGGGGGAGCCTCCTGTCAGTGTGGGTCATTGTTGATTAAACCACACCAAGGACAGCCAGAAAGGTGTCCAGCGTGTGTGTCTGTGTGTGTGTGTGTGGGGGGGGGGGGGGGGGGTCAGCGCGTGCACGCGTGCTTATTTATCAGAACTCTGTCCTGTACCTCGTCTGGTAAACTTCAAAGTACCCTAGATCCATAAAACGAGGTCCATTGTGCACAGCAAGCTCACAGTAACAGCCTAACATACCTAGAAAGTGAACTTCTTGTGAAGACATTACTATATTACTAATGAATGGGAAGAATAGAAGAAGAATGCAGTTTTTGCCTGTCCTATTCTGTAACCCTGTAGATGGTATTACCTGCTTTCTGTTAGTACTAAATGCTGGACGTAGCTTGCCAAACCTGAAACCTCCAAATTGTGCTAGCAGCTTTGGACAGAGGAGCACAATTGGAAGGGTACAAGCCTTATCCTGGTGCGAGAAAATGCAACCTAAAGACTAAATGTCATGGCAGGGCAGACCAGGCCCAAAGTCTTGGTTTGCAAGTGGTCTAGGATCGAAGCACCGACAGTTAAAGCATTGCTTTGCTGATTTGACAGCTTCTGCAGCTTGCCTTATTCCAGATGTTTTGGTGTTACCTTTCTTCTGGAGTAAACTAGACAGGCCGAGAGAGGCATCATGCTGCATGGGCAACACATGGTCTTAGCCTAGGCTTTGTGCAATGGAGAGGTAAAATGCCTATTTTGAAGCACAGTATAACAAACTGGCAAGATTCTGTAGCCCTGTATTTGCTAGATGTGTCTTCATATGCAGATTTGGCAGCAGGACATAAACATGCCATGTGATATTTATGTGGACACACAGATTGTTTGATTCATAATTTGTTTCAGAACGGAGGGATTTTATTACAAAGACGATAATGGCACATCAAGTACACCGCACAACTTCAACCACCCATGGTTTCAAACCTGGCTCATGTTTATCGGTTAGTGAGTATAGCAGAGTGAGAGAGAGAGAGAGAGAGAGAGAGAGAGAGAGGGGGGGGGGGGGAGAAAAGAGAAGAGTCTAAATGAGAGTCAGAATGGGAGAGATATACAGAGAAAGAGTCTTAGAGAGAGAGAGACAGAGAGAGAGAGACAGAGAGTGGAAGTCTGTATCATGTGCTTGAGGAGACTTGGACAGCGGTCAGTTGAATGTGAAGTTTGTATCATGTGTTTGCTCGTCAGCAGTTTGCTGCCCCATGACAGCGTGTGCAATATTTGTACCTACTTGTCTTTTGTATGTAATCTACAGGAGAAAGCACATGCCTGATTGGACTGTTTATTGCTCGCCGCAAGGAAAATAAGGAGCGAGAAAAAGTGGTAGGTGTCAGTTTTCATAAACATAAGATTCTTCTTATCAACGAAGAAGAAGGAGTGAACAAAACAGATTCATCCATGTAGCCTCTTTCCTGCCGCACAATCTATCATCTTCCTGTCTCTTTCTTTATATCTTTAAAACTTTCCTCTTACATCTGTCCATACTTCTATAGTTCCTCTCTATTATTCTTGTATTATCCTTCCTTCCTTCCTTCCTTCCTTCCTTCCTTCCTTCCTGCCTGCCTGCCTGCCTGCCTGCCTGCCTGCCTGCCTGCCTGCCAGCCTCCCTCCCTCCCTGCCTCCCTCCCTGCCTGCTTTCCTTTCTTCCTTCCTTCCTTCCTTCCTTCCTTCCTTCATAAATATGTTCATAATTTTCTGTCATTCTTCCATATTATTTGCTTTTCTTCCTTTCACATTTCCTCCCTTCCTCCTATATTTTCTCCCTTTTCTTCCTTCTTTTCTCATTCCCTTTTTTCTCTGTGCTTTAAATTATCTATCTCTATGTTCTATTCTGCATTTCTATTTACCCTCTGCCATTCATAATATAAAGAGATGTGGAGATTTATGTAGAAGTGGTGTCATTACTTTTAGAAATGTGGTGCCATCACTTCAGAAGGGTGGTGCCATCACACCAAGAACTTAGTTCCATCATTTTAAGACTCTGGTGCTGTCACTTCAAGATAATGGCACCATCATTTCAAAATCACCTGTTATGAATTGTTTGGTGTGGCCAAACATTTATGATACAGTTGTTCATCTCTGGAGTCACAGGCTGGAACACTGAAGGAAAACTTAACTAGAGCTGTACACCATATCACACAGCTGGAGCTGTAGATTGTGACACACAACTGGAGCTGTAGACTGTGACACACAACTGGAGCTGTACACTGTGACACACAGCTGGAGCTGTAGATTGTGACACACCACTGGAGCTGTACACTGACACACAACTGGAGCTGTAGACTGTGACACTCAACCTTTCTCCGGCTTGCTGTTGCTGGAGAATCCCATTCCTGGCACACAGATAGATCCTATATGTTACATCAGGAGAGCACTTAACTATATGTTACCCAGCATACACCAACTGTGGTGAACAATACACTGTATGTTACCTTGCATACACCAACTGTGGTGAACAATACACTGTACGTTACCTCGCATACATCAACTGTGGTGAACAATACACTGTACGTTACCAAGCATATATCAACTGTGGTGAACAATACACTATGTTACCTTGCATACATCAACTGTGGTGAACAATACACTGTACGTTACCTTGCATACATCAACTGTGGTGAACAATACACTGTACGTTACCTAGCATATATCAACTGTGGTGAACAATACACTGTACGTTACCTTGCATACACCAACTGTGGTGAACAATACACTGTACGTTACCTCGCATACACCAACTGTGGTGAACAATACACTGTACGTTACCTCGCATACACCAACTGTGGTGACCAATACACTGTACGTTACCTCGCATACACCAACTGTGGTGAACAATACACTGTACGTTACCTCGCATACACCAACTGTGGTGAACAATACACTGTACGTTACCTCGCATACACCAACTGTGGTGAACAATACACTGTACGTTACCTCGCATACACCAACTGTGGTGAACAATACACTGTACGTTACCTCGCATACACCAACTGTGGTGAACAATACACTGTACGTTACCTCGCATACACCAACTGTGGTGAACAATACACTGTACATTACCTCGCATACACCAACTGTGGTGAACAATACACTGTACGTTACCTCGCATACACCAACTGTGGTGAACAATACACTGTACGTTACCTCGCATACATCAACTGTGGTGAACAATACACTGTACGTTACCTCGCATACATCAACTGTGGTGAACAATACACTGTACGTTACCTCGCATACATCAACTGTGGTGAACAATACACTGTACGTTACCTCGCATACATCAACTGTGGTGAACAATACACTGTACGTTACCTCGCATACATCAACTGTGGTGAACAATACACTGTACGTTACCTCGCATACACCAACTGTGGTGAACAATACACTGTACGTTACCAAGCATATATCAACTGTGGTGAACAATACACTGTATGTTACCTCGCATACACCAACTGTGGTGAACAATACACTATGTTACCTCGCATATATCAACTGTGGTGAACAATACACTGTACGTTACCTTGCATACACCAACTGTGGTGAACAATACACTGTACATTACCTACCATACACCAACTGTGGTGAACAATACACTGTACATTACCTATCATACACCAACTGTGGTGAACAATACACTGTACATTACCTTCCATACACCAACTGTGGTGAACAATACACTGTACATTACCTATCATACACTAACTGTGGTGAACAATACACTGTACATTACCTACCATACACCAACTGTGGTGAACAATACACTGTACATTACCTACCATACACCAACTGTGGTGAACAATACACTGTACATTACCTACCATACACCAACTGTGGTGAACAATACACTGTACATTACCTACCATACACCAACTGTGGTGAACAATACACTGTACATTACCTACCATACACCAACTGTGGTGAACAATACACTGTACATTACCTATCATACACCAACTGTGGTGAACAATACACTGTACATTACCTACCATACACCAACTGTGGTGAACAATACACTGTACATTACCTATCATACACCAACTGTGGTGAACAATACACTGTACATTACCTACCATACACCAACAATGAGCAGTACATTGTATGTCACAAAACATACACCAGCAGTAATGAGTTGTACACTGTACGTCACCTACCATACACATACAGTGGTGATAAGTTCTTTGTTATATACTGTATTCAGCTGTTTCCTGTCTGTTTCACAGATAGCTTGGGCAGCTAAAGTAGGACATGACCCACCAGGTCCTCTTATACGCCCCAGGTAACTAATAGAATCTGTGGTATTTTCCTATTACTTGCTTTGATGTTGTTGTCTGTGGTTGTTAGCCTCCTTATTTTTATGTAGCAGTGCATGAACATAGATACTAGAGAAGTGAGTAACTTTTTCATCATCACTATCATCATCATCATCATCATCATCATCATCATCATCATCATCATCATCATCATCATCATTCTCTTCGTCCTCCTCCTCCTCCTCCTCCTCATCATCATCATCATCATCATCATCATCAGTGACATCATTATCACCATCAACATCATAATCACTGTCAACATCATTACCATCAACATCATCATCACCATCAACAACATCATCATCACCATCAACATCATCATCACCATCATCAACATCAACATCATCATCACTATCAACATCACCATCACCATCAATATCATCATCACCATCAACATCACCATCAACATCACCATCAATATCATCACCATCAACATCATCACCATCAACATCATCACCATCATCAACATCACCATCAATATCATCATCACCATCAACATCATCACCATCAACATCATCACCATCAACATCATCACCATCAACATCATCATCACCATCAACATCATCACCATCAACATCATCACCATCAACATCATCACCATCAACATCATCATCACCATCAACATCATCATCACCATCAACATCATCAACATCACCATCAACATCATCACCATCAACATCATCATCACCATCAACATCATCACCATTAACATCATCATCACTGTAAACATCATCATTGTCAATATCATCACTATCAACAGTATCACCTTTTCATATTCAACAATTTTAGGAACATGATGCCACCAGTACTTGAGCAACAATGGCAATATCACTGAACATTATGGTGTTATCATTAGTAAAATGGTGAAATCATCAGTAAAATTGTGGAATCATCACTTAAGGAACATGGTTTCCTCATTTAAGGAACATTGTTTTCTCACTTAAGGAGCATAGTTTCATCACTCAAGGAACATGGTGGCATCATTAAGGCAAATGTTGGTATTACTTAAGGGACATAGTGGCATCACTTAAAGAACATGGTAAAATGGTGAAATCATCAGTAAAATTGTGGAATCATCACTTAAGGAACATGGTTTCCTCATTTAAGGAACATGGTTTTCTCACTTAAGGAGCATAGTTTCATCACTCAAGGAACATGGTGGCATCATTAAGGCAAATGTTGGTATTACTTAAGGGACATAGTGGCATCACTTAAAGAACATGGTGGCATCACTTAAGGAACACGGTGGCATCACTTAAGGAAAATGTTGGCAACATTAAGGCAAATGGTGGCATCACTTAAAGAACATAGTGGCATCACTTAAGAAACATGGTGGCATCAATTAAGGAACATGGTGGCATCAATTAAGGAACATGGTGGCATCGTTTAAGGAACATGTTGGCATCACTTAAGGAACAAGGTGGCATCACTTAAGGAACATGGTGACATCACTTAAGGAACATGGTGGCATCACTTAAGGAACATGGTGGCATCACTTAAGGAACATGGTGGCATCATTTAAGGAACATGGTGGCATCACTTAAGGAACATGGTGGCATCACTTAAGGAACATGGTGGCATCACTTAAGGAACATGGTGGCATCACTTAAGGAACATGGTGGCATCACTTAAGGAATTTGGTGGCATCACTTAAGGAACATGGTGGCATCACTCAAGGAACATGGTGGCATCACTTAAGGAATGTGGTGGCATCACATAAGGAACATGGTGGCATCACTTAAGGAACATTGTTGCATTACTTAAGGAAGATGGTGGTATTACTTATTGACATGTGATTTATTCACATGTTTTAAGTGATTTACTAATATGTGATTTGTTTTAGAACATTAAGTAATGTATTGATTTGTACTCAGACATTGATTATTGATTGACTTCTATAGAGTCTGGCAGTGGATTCTACTTGTGCCAACATTCTGTGATCTTCTGGGGACATCACTGGCTGGTACTGTCATGTTTGTTTGTTTGTTTTCTGTGAATGTTAATCTCAGCAGTGCTCCAGTTCTGTTAAGTGTCACACCATTATCTAATATTACTGAGTCGTGTAGTATTGATGTTCGCACTTTGCCCACGCCTTTATAATGCATATATTTTATATTGTTGCTGTTCTCTGTTAGCCTTGAATGATGTATGAATGAAATAATGTATGAAAGATAGTGATAGACGGGCAGAATGTTAGACGGGCCTGCATGCCCAATTCTCAACCCTTTGAAAATAAAGTTTGTTCATTCGTTCGTTCATTCGTACATGTTGTAATCCCTTGGTTTAATCTGTGCAACTCTCTAGTTCTGTATATGATGCTGTAATCCCTTGGTTTATTCTGTGCAACTATTTAGTTGTGTATATGTTTTTATAATCCCAAGGTTTAATTTGTGCAACTCTCTAGTTGTGTATATGATGTTGTAATCCCTTGGCATAATCTGTGCAATTCCCTAGCTTTATTTGTGGTGTTGTAATCTGTTGTTTTTTGCAGTGATGGCCTAAATTGCTTGACCATCAACTTTTCTTGCTGTTTTGAATGGAACAAAACCAAATCAAGGAAGCACTCCGATACACCAAATTATAAAATAGGTTTCAGACAGGCATGTGGATTAAAGAAGGAAAATGCATGAAGAAAGTGAACAAGTCACCTCATATCATAACATTATAACCTAATGTGTATGGAATGCTGACTGCTTGACACTACTGTTGCAGTGAGATTGCCATTGCCCATGTTTTATTGATTTGAGTGGAGCATTTGTCTCTTCCCGTGGGTCACCACCAGATTGTCCAGACCTAACAAATCTTTATTTAGTTGAGTAGAAGTTAGAGGAAGCAAACTGGTAACTCACATCAGAAGAAGACAGTCCACATTCTTTGGGTTTTCCTGTTTGTTATTATACTGTCAGTTCTTTAACAATTGTTTCATTAAATAAAATCTTGAAAAATTATGTTGTGCATTATATACAAATTTGCAATTTACCAGACAGTTTCTGTCTAAATCAAGCGTACATTTCATAAGCCAGATTTTATGGCACACACATTTCATTGATATTTTTATCGGTGTTTGAAATAATGCTCAAAGATGACTTGTGGCATGATGCAGCATTATTTGGTATGTCACGAGAAGGGGCATTGCAGAAGCTGAAAGAGAGATAGAGGGTTGCAGAATGAAAATATAATGGATAGTATGTTATCATAACATGGTAAGACATAAGCCTTAGAATAAGAAAAATGTTGTCTGGATAATTATAAAACTGTTGTATTTTGGGTAAACATTGGCAGAGAGGAAGGAATTGGTCATTTCAACTCATACAGCTGTAACCTTGTAAATATAAAATGTTTTAAGAGCATACACAGACAAACACAAGCGAGGCAATCATTCATGATACTGATTAAAACTGCAAACTGGCACATTGATGGAGCTAGAGCAAGAGGAAGACCAGGAATAAATACTTAGATGGCTTGGCCATATGGCGTAACTGGGATACAAACACAGACCTGATCTGAGTCCCTGGTGATTGTGTGAGATGAATGATCTCGATCGTCCACGCTCATTTGCATAGCACATGATGATGATGTTGTGAATGTGATTTAGAAGTGCATATTTAGAAGTACATATTTAGAAGTACATATTTAGAAGTGCATATTTAGAAGTACATATTCAGAAGTGCATATTTAGCAGTTCTGTGTGAAGAGAGCATGAGAGAAAGTGATGCTAATGTAACTATACAAATACCCCCAGGGATTGGTCTGATCTACATCGATGCGTCCGTGTGGCAGATGTTACGTGGAGCAATCATCATCTTTGCTGGCATCTTATCTGTGAGTAGAATGTCCTCAAACCTCTACTAAAGTCTTGACTTCTAGGAATGCTGATCAGTACCCATCAGCTTAGTTTGCATACTATTTCACTTGACTAGTGTAAGGAGTCCAAGGAAGAACTCCTTCACAAACAATACTTCCTGCAATCATTCGTGAAGCTGCATCAGAATGTACATACAAAATTCCATGCTGTTCGTTAAGTGCAGGCCTAATAATGAACACCCATGGCAAGGCCTGTCATGACAAATTTTGTGCCAGGTGGTGAAATATTGTCTCTGGCGGGCTATCAGTTGCATTCAACACTTGCTGAAATGTTTGCATCATTGTTATTATTGCAATTCATCTTTCTAAAGATGTTAAAAACACTGACGAATATCACAGGTGCAAGATGGGGGATTTTCACATGCATTTGTGCAGAAATTACCGGTATGATATGTTCATGATAGTTTTAGTCAGTTGTCATGGAGCATGTTCTCATTAGTTTTAGCCAGTGGGTGGTTAGTTCATGATAGTTTAAGCTAGTAGTTATGTGGTATTTTCATTATAGTTGTAGCTAATAGTTGTGTGAATGTTCATTATAGTTGTAGCTAATAGTTGTGTGAATGTTCATTATAGTTGTAGCTTATAGTTGTGTGCCATATTCATGTTGGCTCTAGCTAATACTTATGTGGCATGTTCAAGTTACTTTAGCCAGTGGGTGGTTAGTTCATGATAGTTTAAGCTAGTAGTTATGTGGCATGTTCAAGTTACTTTACCCAGTGGCTGTGTGGTGTACTACTTTATCTACTGGGTTTATGATCAGCATAGAGACCTCTAAAATCTGGACACATTTTTATTTATTTATTTTGTAATGGCATTTCTTATGATCACTGGCGTGTGCATGGGGAGTTGTTCACCAGGTCCACGAATAAACCAAGTAGTTTATAGACAAGGATTCTTTTAAAAACACAGAGCCTTACTGTGGATTGAACATACGTCCCATGATATGAAAGACAGACAATATGACCTCTCACTCACTCACTCCTTTAAATGCTTGCATTTATTGGTGAAATTAAAACTTGGCCATTACACCAAGTGGTGTCAGTGGGAACAAGCAAGCTTGGTAGCTGGATCCTCAACAGGACATCTGTGTCAGCAGGTCGTATCATTTGATGGAAATTAGTATCAACAGTGCATATCAATTGATGGGACATTTGTATCAACATGGCATATCAATGGATAGAACATATATATGAACAGGGCTTGTCTGTTGACAGACACTTGTATTAGCAGGATATTTTTATCAATCGGACATTTTATCAACAGGGCATTCTTATTGATGGGACATTTGTATCTACAGGGCATGTCTGTTTGAAGGGCATTTGGGTCAGTTAGGCAGGATTATCTAAAGGATATTTGTATCAGTTGGGCATATCTATTTTAAGGAAATTTTTATCAGTTGTACATGTCTATTTAAGGAACATTTGTATCTGCATATTGATGGGAAATATGTTAGTTCTAACACATTTTGCTTCACACCACAATGACAATATCTTGTGTTTAACAAACACATATTCTAACTTTCCTATGTTTTGTCTGGCAGTGAGTATCTACTTTTTGTTTATCATAAACTTATTGTAACTCTCCCATATTTTGTCTGACAGCGAGTATTTCTCCTGTGTGACTATCTTGTGTTTACCATAAACTTATTGTAACTCTCCCATGTTTTGTCTGGCAGCGAGTATCTACATTTTGTTTACCATAAACTTATTGTAACTCTCCCATGTTTTGTCTGACAGTGAGTATTTATCCCATGTGACTATCTTGTGTTTACCATAAACTTATTGTAACTCTGCCATGTTTTGTCTGGCAGCAAGTATTTCTCCCATGTGACTATCTTGTGTTTACCATAAACTTATTGTAACTCTGCCATGTTTTGTCTGGCAGCGAGTATTTCTCCTGTGTGACTATCTTGTTTTTACCATAAACTTATTGTAACTCTGCCATGTTTTGTCTGGCAGCGAGTATTTCTCCTGTGTGACTATCTTGTGTTTACCATAAACTTATTGTAACTCTGCCATGTTTTGTCTGGCAGCGAGTATTTCTCCTGTGTGACTATCTTGTTTTTACCATAAACTTATTGTAACTCTGCCATGTTTTGTCTGGCAGCAAGTATTTCTCCCATATTACTATCTTGTGTTTACCATAAACTTATTGTAACTCTGCCATGTTTTGTCTGGCAGCAAGTATTTCTCCCATATTACTATCTTGTTTTTACCATAAACTTATTGTAACTCTGCCATGTTTTGTCTGGCAGCGAGTATTTCTCCCATATTACTATCTTGTTTTTACCATAAACTTATTGTAACTCTCCCATATTTTGTCTGACAGTGAGTATTTCTCCTGTGTGACTATCTTGTGTTTACCATAAACTTATTGTAACTCTGCCATGTTTTGTCTGGCAGCGAGTATTTCTCCTGTGTGACTATCTTGTGTTTACCATAAACTTATTGTAACTCTGCCATGTTTTGTCTGGCAGCGAGTATTTCTCAAGCGGAGACTCAAGTACATCCACTGGCTGGGTATGGTTGTCACCATGTTAGGTCTGGTGCTGGTCGGATGCTCCAGTGTCTTCAAGAACCAGAACTCCCATGGAAGCAAGGCTATAATAGGTGATTACCTGCTCCTAGGCTGTGTTATTCTTCCTGTTGATGTCAGCAAACTAACATGACAATAGACAAGGACAAAGGGATACTAAAATGATTACAACAGGTTTAGTAATTACATAAACCTTCATGATAAATAATGAAACAATAGAAATATACTAACTGTGATATACATATCCCTTCTCCCTGCACATCCTCACACAGCTGGCTATGTAAGCTGACACCGAGCATCATTCAGTGTTTTTCACGATCTGGGACTCTGAAATAAGTAGCACACATTTTTTCTTCATGTTTTCTATTCTTCTCATTCTAATTATTATGCCTTGATATAGATGCTCTAGTGTCATCCCCATGGTTTAAATGTTGTCTTTCTTGTGTCTGCTGATGAAGGCTTGTCGCCGCAACATCCTTTGGTTTCCATAAACGTATTCTGTAAAGCTGCCTTTAGTTCATGTTGTTATATTGTTGAAGGTACTCATCTCAGCGCTGGGTGAATCCAGAGAAGAACGTCCTCTGTCCTCTTCTCCAGATCCACTCAGTGCTCTAATATTCACCTGACATTTATGTCCAAGCATGATCCATCATGTGTTTGCATGCACGTACATTTGATGATGATCCCAGACTGTACACCTGAGGCACACATGATGATCCCAGGCTGTACACCTGTGGCACACATGATGATCCCAGACTGTACACCTGTGGCACACATGATGATCGCAGTCTGTACTTCTTCCTGCTGGCAGCAAGTATTTGATTTTACTTTTGCTTCGTCTGCTGCCCCATCTGGTTGTATGCTGGGAATTAAAACTCAACCTTTGTCCAGATTTCTCGGATTAACTGGGTTCACTACTTGTAGATGAGACAAACTTAATAAGTGGGGACTGAGAAAAGTTGGGAGGGACAGCTGAAATTTGTTCTATAAATGAAACCCACAATCCATTTCTGGAGTGAGTAAAGTTGCTTAGTGATTGAATTGGAACAGCCATCACAGATTCTGGTGTAGTATATGTGGGGTCAACATTTTTTGGGCATGCTATGAAAAGAAATAAATTGGAGAACTTGGTGACAACTGGCAAGATTGAGTGGAAGAGAACATGCGGAAGACAGTGAAGTAAATACCTGGATGGCTTGACCATGAGACAGGAACACTGAGCTGATCCACGACTCTGGTGATTGAGTGAAATGGCGAGGCATGACCACCCAAGCTTACCGGCATGGCACATGATGGATAGATATGTGGGGTGGGTGGGAAAGGGAGAGGGCTGTGGAAACAGAAGACAAAACCAAAGAATCAAAGTAAAAGGGTTAAACAGAGATGGGCAGGAAGAAAGAGACATGTAGACAAAGTGTCAGAGAGAGGGAAAGACTGAGAGAGAGAGAAAGAGAGAGAGAAATGGAGTGACAGAAAGACAGAGTGACAGAGAGAGAGAGCAAGTCTGGATCTGCAGGAACAGAGTAAATAAGATGCCTCACGGATAATCAACCCAACATTCTATATTACCAGGCTATTATGTTACCATGGAGATATTTTGATTTAACATCAACGTCTGCTGCAGTTTATAATTAAGAGCACATGTCTTCTACTCTAACTCAGGCATCGTGCTGATATTGGCCGGTCAGCTGGTCAGTGCCGCTCAGATGGTCATTGAGGAAATGTTCCTTAAGAAAAAGAGCTTTCCACCTTTACAGGTATTTTTGTATTAACAAGTATTTCCATGTTTATAATTCATTTCATAATTGCAAGTATTTCCACATCTTTACATATTTAAAAGTAGTGTACATTTTCAAGTATTTCTATATCTTTCCATGTTTAAATATATTGATTTATTGGTTGTTTCGGGATTTGAAATTTAAATATTGAGCACAACCCACCACTGGCAACGCCGATCGTATTCTGGTATGAACCTAAGGCCTATCCACGTCAATATGGAAGCACTATACTCGAGTTTCGCTCTCGTACAGCTCTCGAGAGCGAAACTCAAGTATAGTGCTTCCATGTTGACGTGGATAGGCCTTAGGTTCATACCAGAATACGATCGGCGTTGCCAGTGGTGGGTTGTGCTCAATATTTAAGTTTAAATATATGTCTATATTTTCAAGTATTTCCACATGTGTAATTCAAATAATAATATGTTCTGTAGAAATGATAAGACAATATTTGTTCTGTAGAAATGAGAAGACAACAATATTTGTTCTCTAGAATTAATAAGACAATATTTGTTCTGTAGAAATAATAAGTCAATATTTGTTCTGTAGAAATAATAAGACAATATTTGTTCTGTAGAAATAATAAGACAATATTTGTTCTGTAGAAATGAGAAGACAACAATATATGTTGTGTAGAATGAGACGACAACAATATCTATTGTGTAGAAATGAGAAGAAAACATCTGTTATGTAGAAATGAAAAGACAACAATATTTGTTCTGTAGAAATGAGAAGACAACAATATTTGTTCTATAGAAATGAGAAGACAACAATATCTATTCTGTTGAAATAAGAAAACAACAATATTTGTTGTGTAGAAATGTTCCAGTTGAACTAGTATTGTGTCATCTCTGCGGCCTCAAGAGGAGTGTGGATGTTGAGTTATGCTAGGATGTACAAAGGGCAAGGTCAGAAAGATAATAACACAGGACCTGACATCAAAGTGCAGTGCAGTTTGTGTTGATGAAGTGCAGTTTGTGTTGATGAAGTGCGCTCTGGAAGCTGACTGTGGAGTCAAGGAGGCCCCCATAGTCTGAGCTGTACAGGAGACAGCGCCATCTGTTTGAGAGACTTTCTGTGGAAAGTTGCAGCAAGATTAATTGGTGAACCATTCCATGTTAGTGTAATCATACATGGATTAAACATAATCATTTTTTGGCACTGCTGATTTGGAGTTTTCTGTCGTTGATACCTACCCATTTTTATATTGAAAGAGGTAGAGCCAAATAAGATTGCTGATAGATTTGCATAAATGAAAAGTTAACATAAATTCTTCTGTCTAAATATGAAATATCTTATTTTGTTTGTTTGTTTGTTTGTAGGTTGTGGGCATGGAAGGTGTGTTTGGATTCACTCTCATGACCTTCGTAAGTAAACATTTACTGGTAAACAAAATTATCATATTGTTTATGCAAGGGGCAACATTGAACCATTGACACACTGGACATATTGTTTATTTAACTGGCAACATTGAACCATTGACAGCCTGGACATATTGTTTATTTAACTGGCAACATTGAACCATTGACACCCTATACATATTGTTTATTTAACTGGCAACATTGAACCATTGACACCCTGTACATATTGTTTATTTAACTGGCAACATTGAACCATTGACAGCCTGGACATATTGTTTATTTAACTGGCAACATTGAACCATTGACACCCTATACATATTGTTTATTTAACTGGCAACATTGAACCATTGACACCCTGTACATATTGTTTATTTAACTGGCAACATTGAACCATTGACACCCTATACATATTGTTTATTTAACTGGCAACATTGAACCATTGACACCCTATACATATTGTTTATTTAACTGGCAACATTGAACCATTGACACCCTATACATATTGTTTATTTAACTGGCAACATTGAACCATTGACACCCTATACATATTGTTTATTTAACTGGCAACATTGAACCATTGACACACTGGACATATTGTTTAGTTAACTGGAAACATTGAACCATTGACACCCTATACATATTGTTTATTTAACTGGCAACATTGAACCATTGACACACTGGACATATTGTTTAGTTAACTGGAAACATTGAACCATTGACAGCCTGGACATATTGTTTAGTTAACTGGCAACATTGAACCATTGACAGCCTGGACATATTGTTTATTTAACTGGCAACATTGAACCATTGACACCCTATACATATTGTTTAGTTAACTGGCAACATTGAACCATTTACAGCAGGGCCATATTGTTTAGTTAACTGGCAACATTGAACCATTGACACCCTGCACATATTGTTTAGTTAACTGGCAACATTGAACCATTGACAGCCTGGACATATTGTTTATTTAACTGGCAACATTGAACCATTGACACCCTATACATATTGTTTATTTAACTGGCAACATTGAACCATTGACACCCTGCACATATTGTTTAGTTAACTGGAAACATTGAACCATTGACAGCCTGGACATATTGTTTATTTAACTGGCAACATTGAACCATTGACACCCTATACATATTGTTTAGTTAACTGGCAACATTGAACCATTTACAGCAGGGCCATATTGTTTAGTTAACTGGCAACATTGAACCATTGACACCCTGCACATATTGTTTAGTTAACTGGCAACATTGAACCATTGACACCCTGCACATATTGTTTATGCAAGGGGCAACATTGAACCATTGACACCCTATACATATTGTTTAGTTAACTGGCAACATTGAACCATTGACACCCTATACATATTGTTTAGTTAACTGGCAACATTGAACCATTGACACCCTATACATATTGTTTATTTAACTGGCAACATTGAACCATTGACACCCTGCACATATTGTTTATTTAACTGGCAACATTGAACCATTGACACCCTATACATATTGTTTAGTTAACTGGCAACATTGAATCATTGACACCCTATACATATTGTTTAGTTAACTGGCAACATTGAACCATTGACACCCTGCACATATTGTTTAGTTAACTGGCAACATTGAATCATTGACACCCTATACATATTGTTTAGTTAACTGGCAACATTGAATCATTGACACCCTGCACATATTGTTTAGTTAACTGGCAACGTTGAATCATTGACACCCTATACATATTGTTTAGTTAACTGGCAACATTGAACCATTGACACCCTATACATATTGTTTATTTAACTGGCAACATTGAACCATTGACACCCTGCACATATTGTTTAGTTAACTGGCAACATTGAACCAATGTTTTTCTAGAACCTCTACATTTGATTGTTTTTGTTTGCAAGAAATATGACATATTCGTCTGTATATCCACATCTCCAGGGCTTCTACGTGACTTTCTAGCTGCTTGTTCATTGTTGTCCAGGCTTCCGCGCCATACAGTAGTATTGAATATACGTAGCATTTGACAATTCTCATTTTTAATGCGTTGTTAATCTCTCTAGATGTTAATACTGATTTCATGCTATTGAAAGCACCCTATCCATTCATTCATTCATTAAGTAGCATGTCCTTTGCAGAACCTCGCTCCCATAACAACCTTCCGGAAAACCTCTCGATCATAAGCAAGATGTCCCGCGTCCGATACACCCATCTGGAGACCCTATACGTATTGTTTATTTAACTGGTAACAGTTAACAATTTACACCCTGGACACTGACAGAAAAAGAGAACATAAAAATTACATCAAGGGAAAGAAGATTCTAGAGAAAATACTCAGAATATCAAGAAGAGAGAAAATCAGAAATGATTAACTCAGGAAAGTGGGGGTTATAGCCGCGCTAGATTTCATCAGAAAACAGCAAGTGAAATGGTTCGGCCACATAACTAGACAACCAGCTAACAGTATACCACAACAAGCAATGATGTACAGACCCATCGGAAGCAGAGGAAGAGGATGGCCATGTAAATTATGAACAGAGGGAATAGCAGAGTCCATGGGAATCTCGATATATGAAGCCTATAAACGGATACTCTCCAGCTGTTTATGCTTCACCTCGACACTGCAAAGTACAAGATGAGATGCGACATGTTGTTTATGTTACAGTCAGTTAACCATTTACACTGTATGCATATTCTTCTTGTGTCTGGCAACAGTTAACAATTTACATCCTATTTTTGTCAACTCTGACCCCAGAATTGCGTGATCTTTGACCTTAGATTATTTCCTGCAAGGTCTTGGAACAAATCTAGAATAAAAGAATAGTCACATTTGTGCACATCAAAGCGCAATAATCAGAATTCTGAAAGCATAGATGTGCCTCATTTGCTCATCTTTGTCTGAAATGACTAGGCATCCAACCACTTACCCGGGGTCAGAGAGAATATAACATCCTCGGCTGACTTGTTGATGTTGATGGAGATTTCTCTCAGGCCAAACATGGATGAACAACTATCTATTTGACTTCAGTGATTGGAGGGGGGGGGGGGGGGGGGGGGGGGGGGGGGGGGGGGGGGTTTTTAGTCACAAATTATGTTGTCATATTTTCACATCTTCAGTAATTAAAAATATCAATTATACATCCTAATTTCTGTTCTACACCCAACTTCCATCAATTCAGTATACAACATAATGCATTTATTCAGTTGCCAAGATCACAATAACAATAATGCTGATATCACCTGCTTGTACAATTTACTTCCCAATTTGCTGCTGAGACAAGTGCTACATACACTAGGACTGATATGATAAGTTCAGACAGGTTCTACATACAAGTTGAGACAGGTGATACATAAACTAGGATTGACATAAGTTGAGACAGGTGATACATACACTAGGATTGACATAAGTTGAGACAGGTGATACATAAACTAGGATTGACATAAGTTGAGACAGGTGCTACATACACTAGGATTGACATAAGTTGAGACAGGTGATACATAAACTAGGATTGACATAAGTTGAGACAGGTGCTACATACACTAGGATTGACATAAGTTGAGACAGGTGATACATAAACTAGGATTGACATAAGTTGAGACAGGTGCTACATACACTAGGATTGACATAAGTTGAGGACAGGTGATACATTACACTAGGATTGACATAAGTTGAGGACAGGTGATACATACACTAGGATTGACATAAGTTGAGACAGGTGATACATAAACTAGGATTGACATAAGTTGAGACAGGTGCTACATACACTAGGATTGACATAAGTTGAGGCAGGTGCTACATACACTAGGATTGACATAAGTTGAGACAGGTGATACATACACTAGGATTGACATAAGTTGAGACAGGTGCTACATGCACTAGGATTGACATAAGTTGAGACAGGTGATACATAAACTAGGATTGACATAAGTTGAGACAGGTGATACATAAACTAGGATTGACATAAGTTGAGACAGGTGATACATACACTAGGATTGACATAAGTTGAGACAGGTGATACATAAACTAGGATTGACATAAGTTGAGACAGGTGATACATACACTAGGATTGACATAAGTTGAGACAGGTGATACATACACTAGGATTGACATAAGTTGAGACAGGTGATACATAAACTAGGATTGACATAAGTTGAGACAGGTGATACATACACTAGGATTGACATAAGTTGAGACAAGTGCTACATACACTAGGATTGACATAAGTTGAGACAGGTGATAAGAATGCTTGAAGGTCTACAAATTGATGGAAAAGACCTTAGACTTGTAAAAAACATATATTGGAAACAACAAGCTGCCATAAGAATTGATAATGAAGTAGGTCAATATCAGCCTATTAAGAAAGGTGTGAGACAGGGATGTGTAATGTCTCCAGATCTCTTTTTCTCTGTACAGTGAAAATATTTTCAGAAATATAGAAGATATGGAAGGAATCAACATTGGGGGACGATGCATCAATAACATTAGATATGCAGATGATACAGTCTTGATTGCAGACAATGAACAGGACCTGCAACATTTAGTAGATGCGGTAGTTGCATACGGTGAACAACTAAGGTTAGAATTGAATTGTAAGAAGAAACAGATTATGGTCGTCACTGGGAAGAAGGAAATACCACAATGTAATATGCAAATAAATGGGCATATTCTTAAACAAGTGAACCAGTACAGTTATCTTGGAACAGTCATAACATCTGATGGGAGATGCGTTGAAGAAATTAGAACAAGAATCGCCATTGTGAAGATAGTCTTTTGCAAGATACTAACCAATAAAAAGATATCAATTGAAACGAGAAAAAGAGTTGAAGTGCTACATAGAACCTGTACTTTTGTATGGATGTGAAACGTGGACAATGAGGAGACAAGCTGAGAAATATATGATGGCTGTGGAAATGTGGTTTCTGAGGAAAATGCAAAGAATACCATGGACAGACAGAACAACCAATGAACAAGTCCTTCAAGAAACAAATGAAGATCATAAACTGATTAGAGATATTAGATGTCATCATCATCAAGTGCCGTGCCGGCTGGCGTAGGCGTTCATGGCTCTCCACAGATCTCGGTCTTTGGTGTTCTGGATCAACTCTGCTGATGATATTCCTCCATGCCACCGTCTCAGTCTGTCCAGCATCATTTCTCTTGGTCTGCCTCTGCCTCTCTTCCCCTTGATCTTTCCAGTTGTCACGATGTTCTCCAATGCCTCTCTTCTCATCACATGACCAAAGAAAGATGTTTGTCTCTTTCTTATTGTTGTATATAGTGTTCTAGTTTCATTAGCCTCTTTCAGGCAATCGTTGTTAGTTACTCTGGCAGTCCAAGGAATTCGCAACATTCGTCTTAAAAACCACATCTCTGTTGCTTCTAAGTTCTTCCTAATTTGTTCATTTACATTCCAAGATTCGCTGCCATACAGCAAAACTGGTTCTATATAGCATTTTAGTACTCTCTTTCTTACATTCATTGATAGCGACTTATTGCATAAGATACTCTTAATTTTCTGAAATGCTGTCTTTGCCTGCCCTATTCTGCTCTTAATCTCTTTTGTACATCTTCCATCTGATGTTATAAGTGCCCCTAGGTATTTAAAATTATCCACTTGGTTGAGAATTTCCCCTTCTATTTCTATGTCACATTTTGGCGTCCCCATTTTCTTTGATATCACCATTGTTACTGTTTTCTTGATATTCAAGGACAGTCCTTTCTGTGCACTCTCTGTTACTACACTGTCCAACAATTGTTGTAGGTCTGTTGCATTATCCGCTACCAATACTGTGTCATCTGCATAGCGTATATTGTTTATATTATATCCTCCGATTAGTATTCCTGGCTTCTCTTTGATCTCTCTCATTATTACTTCGCTATACAGGGAGAAGAGATCGGGTGACAAGACACACCCTTTCGTACTCCTAGCTTTATCTGTTCGTAACTACCCTCTTTATTTCCCATT
Source organism: Cepaea nemoralis (assembly GCA_014155875.1). Taxonomy (NCBI): domain Eukaryota; kingdom Metazoa; phylum Mollusca; class Gastropoda; order Stylommatophora; family Helicidae; genus Cepaea; species Cepaea nemoralis. The sequence continues at coordinate 308,707 of JACEFZ010015059.1, forward strand.
TTAATTGCTGCTACTTGGTTCCAGTATATATTCTTTATTATTCTTAAATCTTTCCCATCAATGTTGATATCTTCCAACATTTTAATCAGCTCATCATGTTTTACTTTATCAAATGCCTTAGTATAATCTATGAAGCATAAATATATGTCTCTTTGTTTCTCTATTGATCTTTCTATTAGTGTTCGTAATATATATATTGCATTGTTTGTACCCTTTCCTTCCATAAAACCATACTGTTCTTCACTAATTTCCATTTTTATTTTCTTTCTTGTTCTTCTCATTATAATTCTGAGTAGAAGCTTAGTGACATGGTTTATGAGGTTAATTGTACGAAAATCTTCACAATCAATTGCTCCTGGTCTTTTTGGTATAGCTATAAATACAGATTTCAGCATATCACTGGGTAAATATCCACTACTGTAAATATCATTCAACATTTTGGTTAATATATCTACTCCAAATTCTCCCAACACTTCTAATTCTTCTATTGTGATTTCATCTGGCCCAGCTGTTTTTCCTTTCTTCATATGTTTCATAGCATCAGCGACTTCTTCTTTTAGAATAGGTGGGCCTTCTAAGTTACTTTCTTCTGTTAATTCTTCCCTTTCTCCATTATATAATTCTCTTATATACTCATTCCACCTCTTCATTATAGCACCTTCCTCCAATAAAGTCTGTCCTGTTTTTGATTTCAAACACCCTGTATTTATTCTTATTTTTCTTCCTGTGAGCTCGCTGATTTGTCTGTACATACTTTTTTTATCTTTAATGGAATTTAATTCAATTTTTCTGCATTGCTCGTTTAACCAACTTTCTTTTGCCTTCACACATTTATCTCTTATTTCTTTATTTATCTTAGCATACTCTTGTTTGTCATTTTTATTCTGTTTCCTTTTGTCCATCAACCTTAAGATTTCTTCATTCATCCATTTTTTCTTAGCTTTTTGGCTTCTCTCCGGTAATATTTCTTTGCTAGTTTGATGAATGGAGTCCCTTAACATTTCCCATTGTTCATCTATACTCTGTATTTTAGCTATTGCATTGTACCTATTTTTCACAGTCACTCTGTATTGTTCTTGAATTTCTTTATCTACTTTCAGAACCTCTTTATTAAGTCTCAAGTTTTTAACCATTTTTTTCCCCTCTCTTTAATCTTACTTTTATTTGTCCACATAGTGGTACATGATCACTGTTACCGTCAGCACCAGGCATTGTCTTTACATTAATTAATGCATTTCTAAATCTTTTATTAATAAGTATGTAGTCAATTTGGTTGCGTATTTTCATATCAGGGCTTTTCCATGTGTATAGTCGTCTTTTATGGTGTTTAAACCATGTGTTTCCAATTATCATATCATTAATATTTGCCCATTCTATTAGTTTCTCTCCTCTTTCATTTCTTGTACCTAAACCGTAATTCCCCACTATATCCTCTATTTTTCCCTTTCCTACTTTTGCATTAAAATCCCCCAGTATTATTTTTATTTCTTGTGATCCAATTTGGGCTATTGCCATTTCAACTTCATCGTAAAAGTTTTGTATATCTTCATCACTACTGTTTGTTGTTGGTGCATATACTTGTATAATATTTATATCTATTGGTTTGCCTTTGATTTTGACCATTATAACTCTATCTGAAATGCACCAGTATCCAGTCATAGATTTGGCTGTATTTTCATCAAATATTATTCCTACACCTTTTTCATGTGTGTCCCCTCCAGAATAAATTATTGTGTGTTTGTCGGTTATAATTTTGCCAGATCCCTTCCATCTCATCTCACTTATGCCTAGTATATTCATTTTCATGTTTTCCATTTCTCTTAGAACATTGTTTAACTTTCCTAGCTCATTTAATGTCCTAACATTCCACGTTCCTACTCTAAATTTATTTAGTTTAGTTATTGTTTTAGTTTTGCCATCAGTAGCTGGATGACGGTCTGGTGTCACCTGTGGCTCATGACTGTCCCTACCGGACGAGGATGTCCTAAGACAGCCATTAACGTTGTTCACTATTTCTGAAATGTGTGTCGCCATGAAATCTTGGGAAGATAATGTGGTGGTTTCCCCTTGCCTTCCACATTCACACGGTGGTCTTTTAACTCTGCCTTTGACAGCCATTTCCGACTGTCAGGACAAGTGAGTGCCCTGCTCTGCTCAGCTGCAGAGTTGTCCACTTATTCCGGTGGATACTCGGTCCCCAGAGCTGTGTTAGCCACACCGTAGTGTGTTTCCATCCTCTACCGCGGGGAGGTGCAGTTGGGATTTTCCCTTCATAAAGTTATGGTCTATGACCAACTCTCCAGTACTTTTTAGAGGACATATTAGATGTAGACAGTCAAAATTCTTTGGGCATGTTATGAGAAGAAATGAATTGGAGAAATTGGTGACAACTGGCAAGATCGAAGGGAACAGACCAAGGGGAAGACCGAGAAGTAAATACCTGGATGGCTTGGCCATGTGGCATGGTCGAGACAGAAACACTGAGCTGATCCACTACTCTTGTGATCAAGTGAGATGGCAAAACATGACCGCCCACGCTTACCGGCATGGCACATGATGGATGGATGGAGACAGGTGCTACATACACTAGGACTGACATGATATGCTGAGACAGGTGCTATGTACACTAGGATTAACATAAGTTAAGACAAGTGCTACATACACTAGGAATCACATGATATGCTGAGACAGGTGCTACGTACACTAGGACTGACATGATATGCTGAGACAGGTGCTATGTACACTAGGATTAACATAAGTTAAGACAAGTGCTACATACACTAGGACTGACATGATATGCTGAGACAAGTGCTACGTACACTAGGACTGACATGATATGCTGAGACAGGTGCTATGTACACTAGGTTTAACATAAGTTGAGACAAGTGCTACATACACTAGGAATGACATGATATGCTGAGACAAGTTCTACATACACTAGGAATGACATGATATACTGAGACAGATGCTACGTACACTAGGATTGACATAAGTTGAGACAAGTGCTACATACACTAGGAACGACATGATATGCTGAGACAAGTGCTACATACACTAGGAATTACATGATATACTGAGACAGGTGCTATGTACACTAGGATTGACATAAGTTGAGACAGGTGCTACGTACACTAGGACTGACATGATATGCTGAGACAAGTTCTACATACACTAGGAATTACATGATATACTGAGACAGGTGCTACGTACACTAGGATTGACATAAGTTGAGACAGGTGCTACATACACTAGGAACGACATGATATGCTGAAACAAGTGCTACATACACTAGGAATTACATGATATACTGAGACAGGTGCTATGTACACTAGGATTGACATAAGTTGAGACAGGTGCTACATACAGCAGGACTGACATGATAAGGTGAGACAAGTGCTACATACAGCAGGACTGACATGATAAGGTGAGACAAGTGCTACATACAGCAGGACTGACATGATAAGTTGAGACAGGTGCTACATGCAGCAGGACTGACATGATATGTTGAGACATGGGCTACATGCAGCAGGACTGACATTATAAGTTGAAACAAGTGCTACATAAACTAGGACTGACATGATAAGTTGAGAATTATTGAATCAGCTGACTCATCTATGTTTGTCAATAGATTGTCATGTAATTATTGAATCAGTTTACCTGACTGTTTGTCATCTGATTATCATGTAATTATTGAATCCGTTGACCCGTCTGTGTTTGCCCATAGATTATCATGTAATTATTGAATAAGTTGACCCATCTGTGTTTGTCCATAGATTATCTTGCCTGCCATGTATTTTGTCCCGGGCAGCGATGCCCATGGAAGCTATGAGAACAGTCTTGATGCCCTGGTCCAGATGGGCAACGACCCAGCACTGTTGATATTTTGCCTCCTGTACCTGACATCAATTGCCTTCTACAATTTCTTTGGTCTGGCTGTGACAAGATCTCTGACAGGTGAGACAATGCTGAGTGGGTTACATGGTCTCTAGTGATAGAGGTGGTTTACAGGTAATAGAACTCACCAAGTGGGTTACAAGGTCTCTAGTGATAGAGGTGGTTTACAGGTAATAGAACTCACCAAGTGGGTTACAAGGTCTCTAGTGATAGAGGTGGTTTACAGGTAATAGAACTCACCAAGTGGGTTACAAGGTCTCTAGTGATAGAGGTGGTTTACAGGTAATAGAACTCACCAAGTGGGTTACAAGGTCTCTAGTGATAGAGGTGGTTTACAGGTAATAGAACTCACCAAGTGGGTTACAAGGTCTCTAGTGATAGAGGTGGTTTACAGGTAATAGAAACTCACCAAGTGGGTTACAAGGTCTCTAGTGATAGAGGTGGTTTACAGGTAATAGAACTCACCAAGTGGGTTACAAGGTCTCTAGTGATAGAGGTGGTTTACAGGTAATAGAACTCACCAAGTGGGTTACAAGGTCTCTAGTGATAGAGGTGGTTTACAGGTAATAGAATTCACCAAGTGGGTTACAAGGTCTCTAGTGATAGAGGTGGTTTACAGGTAATAGAACTCACCAAGTGGGTTACAAGGTCTCAGATATGAGAGAAGTTGCTGACTGTGTTACATGGACTCAGATGTGTGAGAAAAGTGGGTGGGTAACATGATCTCACATGTATGAGAAACATATTGTGGGTGACATGGATGCAGATGGATGAGAGAAGTTGCTGCATAGGTTATGTGATCTAAGATGTGTGAGAGAAGTTGCCAGGTGGATTTACATGATCTCGGGTGATAGTAGGTGCTTTGGGGGTCACAAGCTCTCAGATGGGCGAGAGAAGTAGCTGGGTGGGTCACACAGTTTCAAATGGGCAAGAAAAGTTACTAAGTGGGTCAGAAGGTCTCAGATGGGTGAGTGAAGTTGTTGGGTGGGTTACATGCTCTCAGATGGATGATAGAAGTTGTTGGGTGGGTTACATGGTCTCAGATATGTATACATGTTGCCAGGATCAGAGGCTGTGGGGACGCATGATTGCTCAGGCCAGTTAGCAAGGTACTTGGCGATGGTGTTGATGCTTCTGTTCGAGCATCTGTTGTAATTCTAGTGATTGCTGTCTGTTTATTGTGTAGGTATCATATATTATTTGGTTGGTGCATATTTCTGTATAAGCTACTATTATTTTTGCTTCTGTTATCAGCTGTCCACAGAACTCTGATTGATGCCCTGAGGACAATCTTTGTGTGGTTAGCTTCACTGTTTATATATTACGTGGCAGACAAGGTTTGTAGATCTTTCCATTTGGTAGTCTTTGTCTGATGTGATTCTTTCAGTAGTTGTATGTGAGACGTGATTCTTTTGTTAGTTATATGTGAAATGTGATTCTTTCATTAAATATGTGTAAGATGTGATTCTTTTGTTAGTTATATGTAAGGCATAGACAAAGACACCTCTTGGTGGTAGATTACCTATGGACAAGGGAGAGTTGGTCGAGCTCCTGTGGGACCAGGTGGGAAGAAAAAGGAACAGATTGAGATTTTGAATGTGGAAAGAATTATATTGCAGGAGATCAGCAGGAGTGCTGGAAGAATATCAAAACTGAGAGGAAAGACGAGGAGAACTTTCAGTCAGATAGCGGTGGGAACTATTATTAGTATGACTCTTTGCTGGCTGTTGAATGAGACGGAGCGCATATGCGAATGTCGTATGTGCAGTGATGTCGGTTCTTAGCTTAACTCAGCTCAACTCAACATAGACAAAGAAAGTGTATATGGACAGCAAAAACAGCTGGGCAACAAATAATAGACAAAGCCAAACTTCAACAACATATCAGATTGCAGCGAGGAGTGGAGAGTCGTGATCACTGACGTCTGCTCCAGTCCAGGCACCTGAACAAGAAGAAGAAGAAGAAGAAGAAGAAGAAGAGTGAATCTAGCCAAACAGTTCAGAGCTCATTGTGTTGTCTGCCTGCTTTAGTAGATGCTCGGTCCACAGACCTGCATTTGCCACAACGTAGTTTAAGTATCACATGACAGAAACACAGTCATGAAATGTCTCTTTGTCGTCTACATCCAGGGGAGGCACAGGGGAACAGAGATGTCTAGATAGCAACCATTTTTAACCAAGCAACAAATGACTTTATACCATAGTTCCTCTAACAATTTGCTGTTTTTATAAATAGCTTCTCTAGATATTAGCTGTTGTTATATCATAGTTCCTCTAAATATTTGTTATTGTTATACTATAGTTACATCTAAAGCTATACGAACTAATAATAAAAATCTGGAGGACTGAAGAATTACCCCATGACTGGAAAGAGTCATTATTGATACCTATCTTTAAGAAAGGAGACAAGTTCCAGTGTGAAAATTATAGAGGAATATCACTACTGTCCCTAAGCTATAAGATACTATCCGCAGTACTACTAAATAGACTAAAACCATATTCAGAATACATATTAGGTGACTACCAGGCGGGTTTTAGACAAAACAGATCAACAATAGATCAGATATTTATCTTACGACAAATAGCTGAGAAAAATTGGGAATATAAAAGAGATCTCCATAACATTTTTGTGGATTTTAAAAAGGCTTATGATAGTGTCCATAGGAATAGTCTATGGAATGCTATGCGGGAATTTGGAATACCAAGGAAGTTAATCAACATGACCAGACTATGCATGGAAGATACTTATAATATAGTAACATATAAAGGCAGGAAATCAGACCCTTTCCAAATAACATCTGGCTTGAAACAGGGTGATGCACTATCGCCGCTACTCTTCAATCTGGCTCTAGAGAAAGTTGTAAGGAGGGTAAAGGAGGAATGTGATATTGGAGGAACATCCAAGCTGCTTGGTTATGCAGATGATATAGATATTATAGGGGAAAATGAACAAAAGACATTGGAAATATTGACTCACTTAAAGGAAAAAGCCCAACAGATGGAGCTGGTTATCAACCAAGATAAGACAGAATATATGGTAATTTCAAGAGAAGGAATGGCTAAAAACTCTGGCCACATACAAATAGATAATATGACCATTAAAAGAACGGAAACATACAAATACCTGGGTACAATCTTCAACTGCTCCAACATCATAAGGGAAGAACTACAAACTAGAATCAATTCTGGAAATAAGATATACTATGCACTACAACATCTACTAAAATCAAAGGCGCTATCTCGTAACACCAAAATCACAATATACAAAACACTGATCAGACCAGTTGTGCTGTATGGCTCTGAAACCTGGAGTAAAACGAAAGGAGACGAAGCCTTGTTACAAACCTTTGAGAACAAAGTTTTAAGACGCATCTTTGGACCCATTAGGGATACACAAAGTGGAGAGTGGAAAAGAAGAAGTAACAAAGACATTTATGATCTGTTTAAGTCCCCGCTAATCACTGGTATCATGAAGGCTAATAGACTACAATGGCTGGGGCATATAGAAAGAATGGAAGATAATAGGGAAACAAAACTCGCTTACACTCAGGAAATAAATGACCATAGACCCCGAGGTAGACCAAGAAGACGGTGGAGAGATAATATATATACAGACCTACAAGCACTTAGAATCAACAACTGGCAAGAGAAGGTCAACCAGAGAGACGAATGGAGACGGATTTTATCTGCAGCAAAGAACCTCAATGGCTCGCAACGCTGAAGAAGAAGAAGAAGATACTATAGTTACTCAAAATATGTGCTATTGTTATACCATAGTTCCTGTAAATATTTGCTATTGTTATACCATAGTTCCTCTAAACATTTGCTGTTTTACCATAGTTCCTCTAAATATTTGCTATTGTTTTACCATAGTTCTTCTAAATATGCACATAGTTCCTGTAAATATTAGCTATTGTTATACCATAGTTCCTGTAAATATTTGTTATTTGTATACCATAGTTCCTCTAAAATTTTGCTATTTTTTAAAACCAAATTTATGAATATTTGCTATGTACATTTAGTTGTGTTCTCTTACTTCTAGAATTTTGGTGAACCATTTGACAAAAGTTGGGGTTTACTGCAAGGTACGTTTGAGGTTTCCAACTCATTCTGTGTGGAGTTTAACATGAGGCTTACTCTTATTATATGTCAGGTTTATTATATATTGTGTGGAAGGTTTACTACATATTGTGTGTGAAGTTTTGTATATATAGTGTGTGAAGTTTATTACATATTGTGTGTGAAGTTTATTACATATTGTGTGTGAAGTTTATATATATTGTGTGTGAGGTTTATATATATTGTGTGTGAGGTTTATTACATATTGTGTGTGAAGTTTTGTATATATAGTGTGTGAAGTTTATTACATATTGTGTGTGAAGTTTTGTATATATTGTGTGTGAAGTTTTGTATATATTGTGTGTGAAGTTTTGTATATATTGTGTGTGAAGTTTTGCATATATTGTGTGTGAAGTTTTGTATATATTATGTGTGAAGTTTTGTATATATTGTGTGTGAAGTTTTGTATATATTGTGTGTGAAGTTTTGTATATATTGTGTGTGAAGTTTTGTATATATTGTGTGTGAAGTTTTGTATATATTGTGTGTGAAGTTTATTACATATTGTGTGTGAAGTTTTGTATATATTGTGTGTGAAGTTTTGTATATATTGTGTGTGAAGTTTATTACATATTGTGTGTGAAGTTTATTACATATTGTGTGTGAAGTTTATTACATATTGTGTGTGAAGTTTATTACATATTGTGTGTGAAGTTTATTACATATTGTGTGTGAAGTTTATTACATATTGTGTGTGAAGTTTATTACATATTGTGTGTGAAGCTTATTACATATTGTGTGTGAAGTTTATATATATATATTGTGTGTGAGGTTTATTACATATTGTGTGTGAGGTTTACTGCATATTGTGAGTGAAGTTTATATATATATTGTCTGTGAAGTTTATACATATTTTGTGTGAGGTTTATTACATATTGTGTGTTAGGTTTATTTATTGTGTGTGATGTTTACTATATATCGTGTTTCCTTTCTCAGCTGAGAGCATATTCAGATAGCTATTGTGAAATTGTACTGAGCGTAATCTTGCCAAAAAATCAACAATCAACTGAAAGGTGCTGATGTTGACAGCCATGTCCTGTAAAGGATATGCACACACAAAAAATCGTGAAATTAGCATCAACATGTTCATATATAACTACATCTTACATTATGTTCATATATAATTGTACATCTTACATCATGTTCATCAATAACTGTACAACTAACATTGTGTTCATCTATAACTGTACAACTAACATTGTATTCATCAATAACTTTACAACTAACATTGTGTTCATCTATAACTGTACAACTAACATTGTATTCATCTATAGCTGTACAACTAACATTGTATTCATCTATAACTGTACAAGTAATATTGTGTTCATCTGTAGCTGTACACACTCATGTTCATCTGCGGGGGCTGCGTGGTCTCGAGGTATGGTGTCCACCTCGGGTGCTGGAGGTCCGGGTTCAAGCCCCGGTGTGGACCGGGATTTTTTCACGTGGACTTCTAGTAATAAAATTTCCCCTGGTCTCTGGGTAGTGAGATCGGACGCCCGTGTGTATTGTTGCGCACGTAAAAAATCCCTTGGCAGTTGGAAATCGAAAAAGAGTAGCCTAACGGCGCTGCCCGGGCAAAATTTCGAGTTAAAAATCTACTCAAAGTATTTCAGGATCCTCGCCTTGCTACGGAGTTCGTGCACTGAGCTGAGTTTCTCCAAACTCAGGTTTGAGTTAGGAGAAGAACGGAGCACTTATGGGTTACACCTATGTGCCGTGATGTTGATCCATCGACTAAACTAAACTAAAATAAACCCATGTTCATCTATAACTGTGCAACTTACACCCACATGTTCATGTATAACTGTACAACTTACACCCACATGTTCATCTATAACTGTGCAACTTACACCCACATGTTCATGTATAACTGTACAACTTACACCCACATGTTCATGTATAACTGTACAACTTACACCCACATGTTCATGTATAACTGTACAACTTACACCCACATGTTCATGTATAACTGATTGAAGTTATGTGTCTTACCTTCAGTGGATGGATTCGCCTTCTTGTTGATTGGGACGGCGTTGTACAACCAGCTGATGGACGTACCTTGCATGCCATGGTGCTCCAGGGACCAAGAGCTACAGGTGATCAAATCCTTCACGCTTGTTGTTGCCTTTTCTCCTTTACATGGACCCAAGCCTGTTTGTCTAGACTTTTATCATTTATAGGATTCACATGTCTTTTTGTCTAGACTTTTATCATTTATAGGATTCACATGTCTTTTTGTCTAGACTTTTATCATTTATAGGATTCACATGTCTGTTTGTCTAGACTTTTATCATTTATAGGATTCACATGTCTTTTTGTCTAGACTTTTACCATTTATACAATTCACATGTCTGTTTGTCTAGGTTTTATCATTTATATGATTCACATGATTCTTTGTCTAGGCTTTTATTATTTATAGGATTCATATGTCTCTTTGTCTAGGCTTTTATCATTTATAGGATTCACATGTCTGTTTGTCTAGGTTTTTATCAATTACACGGACCACAAGTCTATTTGTCTAGACTTTTATCATAATCACAGACCACAAGTCTGATGGTTTTTATCATTCACACAGACCACAGATCTGTTCATCTAGGCTTTTATAATACACATGCAATTCTATTAGTCTTTTATTTTTCACATGGCTGTACAGTTTTAGCCAGCTATACTTGTATCATTCACATGGACCGCAAGTCAATTTGTCCAGTCTTGTATTATTAACACAGACCACAAGTCTGTTCATCCATGCTTGTATCATTCACATGGCACAAGAAACCTGTATATCTGGGCTCTTACATTCATGGATAATTTATATTTTGCCTCTCTGACTCAGATCTCGGTCACTCCTGCCATTAATTTCATCTTTATTTTCTGTATTGTCTTAGTGTCAGCTCTTTCGTTGAGAAGTTTAAAACATGGTAATATAGCACAGGTTTATGAACAGGCAGACGAGGACAGGGTGAGACAGCTGCTGTATGTGTGACAGGAAGATGAGAACAGGATGAGACAGCTGCTCTATGTGTGACAGGAAGAGAACAGGATGACAGCTACTGTAAGTTTGACAGGAAGTCAAGAACAGGCACAATGCTGTGGATGACAGAATGGGAATGCACCTCCAGTGAGGTCACTACTGGATGGCCAAGGCTGAAGAGATCATCAAGCAACTGTGTGACTTGGATGATCTCCAACACAGAAAAGAATGGAAGAATACACTGTAAACTTGCAAGCACACTCTCAGCTTGTCATGAGATTAGATAGATACTGCAGAGGTCTTTTGCCTCCATTGGTTGACACTGAGATAAGGGAAATAGCAGGACATCATTCACATCATCAAGCACAAAACATCATCATCCACAAGACATCATTCACATCATCAAGCACAAAACATCATCATCCACAAGACATCATCATCCATATAAATGTCTCCTTGAAGTATGATTCAGTGTCAGCAGGGCTGAACATAGCGCATAGGATGGGGAAAACAAACAAACAAACTTTATTTTCAAAGGGTTAAGAATTGGGCACGCACGCCCATCTAACATTCTCTTTCATACATAATATCATTCACACATCATTCAAGGCTAACTGAAAACAGCAACAATACAAGGGGCTTCTCATAAGAAAACAACCGAAGAGGACAGCTGTACTTTCCAGTCAACAACCAAAGAGGACAGCAGTACTTTCCAGTCAACAACTAAAGAGGACAGCAGTACTTTCCAGTCAACAACCGAAGAGGACAGCAGTACTTTCCAGTCAACAACCGAAGAGGACAGCAGTAATTTCCAGTCAACAACTGAAGATGACAGCAGTACTTTCCAGTCAACAACCAAAGAGGACAGCAGTACTTTCCAGTCAACAACTGAAGAGGACAGCAGTACTTTCCAGTCAACAACTGAAGATGACAGCAGTACTTTCCAGTCAACAACCAAAGAGGACAGCAGTACTTTCCAGTCAACAACTGAAGAGGACAGCAGTACTTTCTAGTCAACAACTGAAGAGGACAGCAGTAATTTCCAGTCAACAACTGAAGATGACAGCAGTACTTTCCAGTCAACAACCAAAGAGGACAGCAGTACTTTCCAGTCAACAACTGAAGAGGACAGCAGTACTTTCTAGTCAACAACTGAAGAGGACAGCAGTACTTTCCAGTCAACAACTGAAGATGACAGCAGTACTTTCCAGTCAACAACCAAAGAGGACAGCAGTACTTTCCAGTCAACAACCAAAGAGGACAGCAGTACTTTCCAGTCAACAACCGAAGAGGACAGCAGTACTTTCCAGTCAACAACCAAAGAGGACAGCAGTACTTTCCAGTCAACAACCGAAGAGGACAGCAGTACTTTCCAGTCAACAACCGAAGAGGACAGCAGTACTTTCCAGTCAACAACCGAAGAGGACAGCAGTACTTTCCAGTCAACAACCGAAGAGGACAGCAGTACTTTCCAGTCAACAACCGAAGAGGACAGCAGTACTTTCCAGTCAACAACCGAAGAGGACAGCAGTACTTTCCAGTCAACAACCAAAGAGGACAGCAGTACTTTCCAGTCAACAACCAAAGAGGACAGCAGTACTTTCCAGTCAACAACCGAAGAGGACAGCAGTACTTTCCAGTCAACTGCATCAAGCATGACTATGGAGATCACTGTTGCCTCCAGAACATTTCCTTGGGCAGCAGAACTAGCAGCCATGCCAGTAATAATCATATCAGACTCCATAAACATGCATCTAAATATTGCAACAAGCTGTCTTTACTCTGTATGAACAGACAGCATTCGGAAGTCATGCTTCACATCACTCACTTGGGTGTACTTACCCAGACATGTGAATGTAAAAAGTTATAATGCACGGGCCAGTTGGCAAATAGTGCACCAACACAGACGGGAAGAAGCATGGACAGGGCCGATATAATCAATGCGGTATGGACTTCGCTGGTTGATACTGACGAGACCCCAACACTAACCTGACAACATGAGTTCGCAGTGAAGTCTGACTAAGCACATTGATGGCTCTTTCAGGGAAGATATCATAACCAATTCCTCATAGAAAAGGTGAAATAGATACTTTTGATGGCTGCTACATCAGAGAACTCGGCATGCATGAGAATGTGTGCAGTGACATCATTCGTGATAACTGGCAACCTGCCATCTTGACAGTTTGTTAAATGGAGTTATGTGAAGCGTGGACAATGAGCAGTCCAGCTGAAAAACATCTGATGGCTGTAGAAATGTGGTTTCTGGGGAAAATGCAAAGAATACCATGGACAGACAAGAAAACCAATGACCAAGTCCTACAAGAAACAAATGGAAACCGTAAACTGATTAGAGAAATTAGACGTAGACAGTGACAATTTTTGGGTCACGTCATGAAAAGAAATAAACTGGAGAACTTGGTGACGTCTGGCAAGATTGAGGAGAAGAGACCAAGGGGAGGGCAGAGAAGTAAATACCTGGATGGCTTGGCCATGTTGTATGATCGAGACAAGAACACTGAGTTGATCCAGGACTCTGGTGATCGAGTGAGATGGTGAAACATGACCGCCCATGCTTACCGGCATGGCACATGATGATGATGATGAAATGTTGTTATATATCTCCATAGCACAAAGCCTGCGCTGAATTTAGAGACTGTGTGTTGCCCATGCAGCATAGTCTCTCTCTCAGCCTGCCTAATTTATTCCAGAGGAAAGGTAACACCAGTACATCAGGAACAAGACAAGCTGCAGAAGCTGCAGGATCAGCAAAGCAATACTCTAACTGTCCGCCTGTTGGAGCTTCGATCCTAGACCAGTTGCCAACCAAGGTTTAGGGCCTGGTCTACCATACCATGACATGTAGTCTTTAGATTGCATTTCCTCGCACTAGGATAAGGCTTGTACCACCCCAATCACTCTCCTCGGTCTGAAGCCATTGACACAAGGGGGAGGGGGGTGTCTAGCGTGATGAGTGCTGCCCAACATTTGGTCGCTAACAGAAAGCAGGTAGTATCGTCTAGTCACTGTTATGATAACACAACATAACATAATATAGCAAACAGAACAGAAGCTAGAGTGGAAGTGTGCCAAGTCAGACAATAAATGAGATCTGCTGGTGTCAGATTTTGTTGAATCTTTGAAGCAAGGCACTTGTTTTATCATCAATATTATTGTCTCTTTTCCTTTACATTTAGGAATACCCCAGGGCAGTCACCGGTGATGGATCAGTCAACAATGATGGAATTGAGGAGTCCATGAACTCTATCAACTCAGAAACTGAAGTTCTGGTCAGTCCCACAGACAGGAGAAAGGTCTATACGTAACAACATCCAGGCCTACGCTGGAAACAAGCCTGGGTGGAATATATGCTCTGAGCATACGAGAGACCAAATGCTCTAGGGGTGTTTTGTACTTGGGTAATTTGGAAGGCATGGACTCTTGTAATTAAATGTGTCCGGTATTTTTACAAGATGTAATTATTATTGTACTTTAGTATAATATCCTACAATTCTTGCACAATACATCCACACATACAAATGTATAAATCACTATGTGCCCACAAGATTCCAAACACATTCCCCACACCTTTGCAGCACCAGCACTTACACACGCAAGATCTGGTCACTGATTGCAGAATCCCACACTTACTGCCGATGCTGTGGCCAAGGGGTTACAAACATATTTTGCAATCTTGCATACCGTTTTCAAAACACAGCTGCTGGTGAATTGGACACAAACCACCTTGCAGTTGTTTTCATAAATGGTATGAGTGCTGGTCGTTCTGAAAGCAATGGCAAACGACTGAATGAAAATTTGCCAAGAAATCACAAACAGCCAAAACATCCTGGGTTGACTGTGATGTCCTCTAAAGGATAATTAAGTACACAATATCCGACACTTGTTGCACAACATCCTAAACTTATTAGACAGTATCCCACACTTGTTGTACAAGATCCTACACTTACTGCGCAACATCCCACACATACTGAACAACAGTCTCACACATGTTGCAGAATATTCTTACACTTATTACACAATATTTTACATAATTCCTACACATATTGCACAAGAATTTGCTTATTTTACATAATTCCCACACATATTGCACAAGATGTTAGCTTATTTTACTTAATTCCCACACATATTGCACAAGATGTTAGCTTATTTTACTTAATTCCCACACGTATTGTACGAGATCTCTATACATATTGTTGCTCTCATCTCCTGTACTGTGCGTATGAAACCTGTGACATTTGTGTCTGTGCGTATGAAACCTGTGACATTTGTGTCTGTGCATAGACAGATAACTCATATGTACATGTATAATTTATGTCTGTACAGAATTTGTTTTTAGTAGACCAGCTGAATATGTTACTCTGATGTGGTCATTTCTAAAAATCTAAGCAACAATGGCAATCACATCAAGTCATGGCATTTATAGTTTACAGTAAACAGTTACAAGACCTTGTTTCCATGTCATCTTAGTGTACTGGGAATATAGTGCCAGGACTATTTTTTTAAACAATTGGCGTATGATGTGGTCTGTCAGTTCACTTGATGTATGTCGTTGACCATGTCAACTTCTCAGGCTTGCCAGATAATTTTCTGGTAGCCATTGAACTCTTTCAGTTCTAAATGGTGTTGCAACAGATTCTGAAGGGGAAATAACCTCATGAAAAACTTTTATCAAAGAGGCTGAATGCACAGCAATCCTCAGGGGGGCCAGATTTCTGCAGGATGTTCTTGACCAAATGTAAACAGTACAAGAGCACGTGGGCAACTCAAGTCTACCAGGCCAGCATATAATAACAGACATTATGCACTGTGGCTCCAATTTTCATCAAAAGACAAATGTATTTATCATTATCATAGAGCCTGTTCTTGTGTATGGATGTGAAACTTGGACAATCAGCAGTCAAGTTGAAAAACATCTGATGGCTGCAGAAATGTGGTTTCTGAGGAAAATGCAAAGAATAACATGGACAGACAGAAAAACCAATGACCAAGTACTACAGGAGACAAATGAAAATCGTAAATTGATTAGAGAAATTAGACGTAGACAGTCAAAATTTTTTGGACATAATGAGAAGAAATGAATTGGAGAACTTGGTGACAACTGGCAAGATCGAAGGGAACAGACAAAGAGGAAGACTGAGAAGTAAATACCTGGATGGCTTGGCCACATGGCATGGTTGAGACAGGAACACTGAGCTGATCCACGACTCTGGTGATCGAGTGAAATGGCGAGTCATGACCGCCCATGCTTTCCGGCATGGCACATTGGTTGATTGATTTATCATTAGGTCAAGCTGAAGAAAGCCAGTAACATTTGTTGCTTGTTTTAAAAAAATACAGTAAAGTATGGAAGCTGGGCAAAAGCATGAATATCTGTAGAAGATGTGGCTGGTTCATTTCTGATGATATCTACATATGTTTGTTTCTTGTCATAGATTCATGTTTTATAACATTACTTGACAACGTCTTCCAGTTGTTTGTGTTCTTATAATTATGATACTAGTTCATGTTTTTATTGTACAGCTGGAAGCATCTGTACATGGCTCTTCAAATACTTGTGTATACAGCACTGATGCCTGGAGTGTGTACTTGTGTATACAGCACTGATGCCTGGAGTGGGTACTTGTGTATACAGCACTGATGCCTGGAGTGTGTACTTGTGTATACAGCACTGATGCCTGGAGTGTGTACTTGTGTATACAGCACTGATGCCTGGAGTGTGTACGTGTGTATACAGCACTGATGCCTGGAGTGTGTACTTGTGTATACAGCACTGATGCCTGGAGTGTGTACGTGTGTATACAGCACTGATGCCTGGAGTGTGTACTTGTGTATACAGCACTGATGCCTGGAGTGTGTACGTGTGTATACAGCACTGATGCCTGGAGTGTGTACGTGTGTATACAGCACTGATGCCTGGAGTGTGTACTTGTGTATACAGCACTGATGCCTGGAGTGTGTACGTGTGTATACAGCACTGATGCCTGGAGTGCGTACGTGTGTATACAGCACTGATGCCTGGAGTGTGTACTTGTGTATACAGCACTGATGCCTGGAGTGTGTACGTGTGTATACAGCACTGATGCCTGGAGTGTGTACGTGTGTATACAGCACTGATGCCTGGAGTGTGTATGTGTGTATACAGCACTGATGCCTGGAGTGTGTACGTGTGTATACAGCACTGATGCCTGGAGTGTGTACGTGTGTATACAGCACTGATGCCTGGAGTGTGTACGTGTGTATACAGCACTGATGCCTGGAGTGTGTACGTGTGTATACAGCACTGATGCCTGGAGTGTGTACATGTGTATACAGCACTGATGCCTGGAGTGTGTACGTGTGTATACAGCACTGATGCCTGGAGTGTGTACGTGTGTATACAGCACTGCTGTATGGAGTGTGTACGTGTGTACTCACTACAGATAACCCACTACCATGAGGAGTGTGTACGTGTGTATACAGCACTGATGCCTGGAGTGTGTACGTGTGTACTCATCACTACAGATAAACCACTGCCATATTTTACAGGAAGTCCTGGTGTCAGAAGTGGGTTTTAAACTGAGCTTAAGAATAATAATCAACCAACACAGAAATAGTGTCATCTGCTGCTGTTCTGTCCTCTCCCTCTAGAAGATGCACTGGGGGGGTGTCCTTTCATCCAATGGTGATGATGATGTCATTTCTCCAACTGTCCAGTACTGTAGATAACTTGTTGTGGTGACTATGATGTCATTTCTCTAACTCTCCGGTACTGTAGATAACTCTCTATGGAGACTATGGTGAGTGATATGGGGGTTGCCAGTACATTTGACATTTTAATCATTATACCATGAACAGCAAGCAGCTGTCAGAGTAGCCAGTGAAACATCAAACAGGTTTCAGGTGCACAGAGAAGTCAGACCGCTGCATTCTCTCCCCATACCTGTTCAACATATGCTTAAAATGTTTAAAAGAGAAGCCAAAATTGTTTCAATGGACAATGCATCACAACCAAACATAACGATCATCAATAAAGAAATGGAAAATGTCACACTTTGAATATCTGGACTCCAAAATCAAGAACAGTAGGGAGAGTGTAAAAGATGTCAGATAAAGGTGGCCAAAGCAATGCAGAGATGACACAGTATTAAGAACCTAAGGTACAACACCAGAAAATATGTTACAGTCACATTTTTGAGATGCATCTTTCTTGTGACAACATGGATGTGAGTCAATGACCATTTCACAGACCCTAGAACAGAAAATCTGGCCCTGTGAACTGAAATGTGACAGAAGCACTCTTAGAATATCATGGACCAAGAACAGTAAAAGTATGACACTTTGCAGATCTGAACATCGGAAAATGGTGGCTCATAAACAACATGATGTCTCAGAAACTGAAATATTTTGGATACATGAAACATGACAGTGGCTGGGAGAGAACAGTGATGGGAGGCCTGGTTCCTGGTGCAGGAAACAGATGTTGGCCAGCATAGACACAGGACATTGAGAACATCTGAGGCATGAGGGTTGGGCATGAGGGTGAGGTGGGTGAGACATGAGAGTGAGGGTGAGTGAGACATGAGAGTGGGTGAGGTGGGTAGGACATGAGGGTGAGGTGAGTGAGGCATGAGGGTTGGGAATGTGGGTGAGGATGAGTGAACTTGAGGGTGGGTGAGGCATGGGGTTTGGTCAGGCACGAGGGTGGGTCAGACATGAGGGTTGGTCATGAGGGTGAGGATGAGTGAGACATGAGAGTGGGTGAGGCGTGTGGGTGGGTGAAGTGTGAGGATTGCTGAGACATGAGGGTGGGTGAGGCGTGAGGGTGGATGATGATGAGTGAGGCATGAGGATGGGTGAAGTGTGAGGGTGGATGATGATGAGTGAGACATGATGATGAGTGAGACATGAGGATGGGTGAAGCGTGAGGGTGGATGATGATGAGTGAGACATGAGGATGGGTGAAGCGTGAGGGTGGATGATGATGAGTGAGACATGAGGATGGGTGAAGCGTGCGGGTGGTGAGGCGTGAGAACTTGGCCTCCATGAGAAGATTGACATTTTGCTACATGATGATGTTTTTTTTGTTTGCTCGCTTTGAACTCAAGCGTAGTCAATACATGTACTACTTCTGTTAGTACACTTCAATACATGTACTACTTCTGGTGGTACACTTCAATACATGTACTACTTCTGTTAGTACACTTCAATACATGTACTACTTCTGTTAGTACACTTCAATACATGTACTACTTCTGGTGGTACACTTCAATACATGTACTACTTCTATTAGTACACTTCAATACATGTACGACTTCTGTTAGTACACTTCAATACATGTACTACTTCTGGTGGTACACTTCAATACATGTACTACTTCTGTTAGTACACTTCAATACATGTACTACTTCTGGTGGTACACTTCAATACATGTACTACTTCTATTAGTACACTTCAATACATGTACTACTTCTATTAGTACACTTCAATACATGTACTACTTCTGTTAGTACACTTCAATACATGTACTACTTCTGTTAGTACACTTCAATACATGTACTACTTCTGTTAGTACACTTCAATACATGTACTACTTCTGGTGGTACACTTCAATACATGTACTACTTCTGTTAGTACACTTCAATACATGTACTACTTCTATTAGTACACTTCAATACATGTACTACTTCTGTTAGTACACTTCAATACATGTACTACTTCTGTTAGTACACTTCAATACATGTACTACTTCTGTTAGTACACTTCAATACATGTACTACTTCTGTTAGTACACTTCAATACATGTACTACTTCTATTAGTACACTTCAATACATGTACTACTTCTGTTAGTACACTTCAATACATGTACTACTTCTATTAGTACACTTCAATACATGTACTACTTCTGTTAGTACACTTCAATACATGTACTACTTCTATTAGTACACTTCAATACATGTACGACTTCTATTAGTACACTTCAATACATGTACGACTTCTATTAGTACACTTCAATACATGTACGACTTCTATTAGTACACTTCAATACATGTATGACTTCTGTTAGTACACTTCAATACATGTACTACTTCTGTTGTACACTTCAATACATGTACTACTTCTGTTAGTACACTTCAATACATGTACTACTTCTATTAGTACACTTCAATACATGTACTACTTCTGTTAGTACACTTCAATACATGTACTACTTCTGGTGGTACACTTCAATACATGTACTACTTCTGTTAGTACACTTCAATACATGTACTACTTCTGGTGGTACACTTCAATACATGTACTACTTCTGTTAGTACACTTCAATACATGTACTACTTCTATTAGTACACTTCAATACATGTACGACTTCTGTTAGTACACTTCAATACATGTACTACTTCTGGTGGTACACTTCAATACATGTACTACTTCTGTTAGTACACTTCAATACATGTACTACTTCTGGTGGTACACTTCAATACATGTACTACTTCTGTTAGTACACTTCAATACATGTACTACTTCTATTAGTACACTTCAATACATGTACGACTTCTGTTAGTACACTTCAATACATGTACTACTTCTGGTGGTACACTTCAATACATGTACTACTTCTGTTAGTACACTTCAATACATGTACTACTTCTGGTGGTACACTTCAATACATGTACTACTTCTATTAGTACACTTCAATACATGTACTACTTCTGTTAGTACACTTCAATACATGTACTACTTCTATTAGTACACTTCAATACATGTACTACTTCTGTTAGTACACTTCAATACATGTACTACTTCTATTAGTACACTTCAATACATGTACTACTTCTGTTAGTACACTTCAATACATGTACTACTTCTGGTGGTACACTTCAATACATGTACTACTTCTGGTGGTACACTTCAATACATGTACTACTTCTGTTAGTACACTTCAATACATGTACTACTTCTGTTAGTACACTTCAATACATGTACTACTTCTATTAGTACACTTCAATACATGTACTACTTCTGTTAGTACACTTCAATACATGTACTACTTCTGTTAGTACACTTCAATACATGTACTACTTCTGTTAGTACACTTCAATACATGTACTACTTCTATTAGTACACTTCAATACATGTACTACTTCTGGTGGTACACTTCAATACATGTACTACTTCTGTTAGTACACTTCAATACATGTACTACTTCTGGTGGTACACTTCAATACATGTACTACTTCTATTAGTACACTTCAATACATGTACGACTTCTGTT
The DNA here is from genome assembly GCA_014155875.1 of Cepaea nemoralis. NCBI lineage: Eukaryota > Metazoa > Mollusca > Gastropoda > Stylommatophora > Helicidae > Cepaea > Cepaea nemoralis. The sequence goes on from JACEFZ010015059.1 coordinate 329,961, forward strand.
AGTACACTTCAATACATGTACTACTTCTGGTGGTACACTTCAATACATGTACTACTTCTGTTAGTACACTTCAATACATGTACTACTTCTGGTGGTACACTTCAATACATGTACTACTTCTATTAGTACACTTCAATACATGTACTACTTCTGTTAGTACACTTCAATACATGTACTACTTCTATTAGTACACTTCAATACATGTACTACTTCTGTTAGTACACTTCAATAAACGTACTACTTCTGTTAGTACACTTCAATACATGTACTACTTCTGTTAGTACACTTCAATAAACGTACTACTTCTGTTAGTACACTTCAATACATGTACTACTTCTGGTGGTACACTTCAATACATGTACTACTTCTGTTAGTACACTTCAATACATGTACTACTTCTGGTGGTACACTTCAATACATGTACTACTTCTGTTAGTACACTTCAATACATGTACTACTTCTGTTAGTACACTTCAATACATGTACTACTTCTGGTGGTACACTTCAATACATGTACTACTTCTGTTAGTACACTTCAATACATGTACTACTTCTGTTAGTACACTTCAATACATGTACTACTTCTGTTAGTACACTTCAATAAACGTACTACTTCTGGTGGTACACTTCAATACATGTACGACTTCTGTTAGTACACTTCAATAAACGTACTACTTCTGGTGGTACACTTCAATACATGTACTACTTCTGTTAGTACACTTCAATACATGTACGACTTCTGTTAGTACACTTCAATACATGTACTACTTCTGTTAGTACACTTCAATACATGTACTACTTCTGTTAGTACACTTCAATACATGTACTACTTCTGTTAGTACACTTCAATAAACGTACTACTTCTGGTGGTACACTTCAATACATGTACGACTTCTGTTAGTACACTTCAATAAACGTACTACTTCTGGTGGTACACTTCAATACATGTACGACTTCTATTGGTACACTTCAATAAACGTACTACTTCTGGTGGTACACTTCAATACATGTACTACTTCTGTTAGTACACTTCAATACATGTACGACTTCTGTTAGTACACTTCAATAAACGTACTACTTCTGGTGGTACACTTCAATACATGTACGACTTCTGTTAGTACACTTCAATAAACGTACTACTTCTGGTGGTACACTTCAATACATGTACGACTTCTATTGGTACACTTCAATAAACGTACTACTTCTGGTGGTACACTTCAATACATGTACTACTTCTGTTGGTACACTTCAATAAACGTACTACTTCTGGTGGTACACTTCAATACATGTACGACTTCTGTTAGTACACTTCAATAAACGTACTACTTCTGGTGGTACACTTCAATACATGTACAACTTCTGTTAGTACACTTCAATACATGTACTACTTCTGTTAGTACACTTCAATACATGTACTACTTCTGTTAGTACACTTCAATACATGTACTACTTCTGTTGGTACACTTCAATACATGTACTACTTCTGTTAGTACACTTCAATACATGTACTACTTCTGTTGGTACACTTCAATACATGTACTACTTCTGTTAGTACACTTCAATACATGTACTACTTCTGTTAGTACACTTCAATACATGTACTACTTCTGTTAGTACACTTCAATACATGTACTACTTCTGTTGGTACACTTCAATACATGTACTACTTCTGTTAGTACACTTCAATAAACGTACTACTTCTGGTGGTACACTTCAATACATGTACTACTTCTGTTGGTACACTTCAATAAACGTACTACTTCTGGTGGTACACTTCAATACATGTACGACTTCTGTTAGTACACTTCAATAAACGTACTACTTCTGGTGGTACACTTCAATACATGTACGACTTCTATTAGTACACTTCAATACATGTACTACTTCTGTTAGTACACTTCAATACATGTACTACTTCTGTTAGTACACTTCAATACATGTACTACTTCTGTTAGTACACTTCAATACATGTACTACTTCTGTTAGTACACTTCAATACATGTACTACTTCTGTTAGTACACTTCAATACATGTACGACTTCTGGTGGTACACTTCAATACATGTACTACTTCTGTTAGTACACTTCAATACATGTACTACTTCTATTAGTACACTTCAATACATGTACTACTTCTGGTGGTACACTTCAATACATGTACTACTTCTGGTGGTACACTTCAATACATGTACTACTTCTGTTAGTACACTTCAATACATGTACTACTTCTGTTAGTACACTTCAATACATGTACTACTTCTGTTAGTACACTTCAATACATGTACTACTTCTGTTAGTACACTTCAATACAATACATGTACTACTTCTGTTAGTACACTTCAATACATGTACTACTTCTGTTAGTACACTTCAATACATGTACTACTTCTGTTAGTACACTTCAATACATGTACTACTTCTGTTAGTACACTTCAATACATGTACTACTTCTGTTAGTACACTTCAATACATGTACTACTTCTGGTGGTACACTTCAATACATGTACTACTTCTATTAGTACACTTCAATACATGTACTACTTCTGTTAGTACACTTCAATACATGTACTACTTCTGGTGGTACACTTCAATACAATACATGTACTACTTCTGTTAGTACACTTCAATACATGTACTACTTCTGTTAGTACACTTCAATACATGTACTACTTCTGGTTAGTACACTTCAATACATGTACTACTTCTGTTAGTACACTTCAATACATGTACTACTTCTGTTATTACACTTCAATACATGTACTACTTCTGTTAGTACACTTCAATACATGTACTACTTCTGTTAGTACACTTCAATACATGTACTACTTCTGTTAGTACACTTCAATACATGTACTACTTCTGTTAGTACACTTCAATACATGTACTACTTCTGTTATTACACTTCAATACATGTACTACTTCTGTTAGTACACTTCAATACATGTACTACTTCTGTTAGTACACTTCAATACATGTACTACTTCTGTTAGTACACTTCAATACATGTACTACTTCTGTTAGTACACTTCAATACATGTACTACTTCTGTTATTACACTTCAATACATGTACTACTTCTGTTATTACACTTCAATACATGTACTACTTCTGTTAGTACACTTCAATACATGTACTACTTCTGTTATTACACTTCAATACATGTACTACTTCTGTTAGTACACTTCAATACATGTACTACTTCTGTTAGTACACTTCAATACATGTACTACTTATGTTATTACACTTCAATACATGTATGACTTCTGTTGGTAACACTTTAACTACATGTACTACTTCTGTATTACACTTCAATACATGTACTACTTCTGTTAGTACCACTTCAATCATGTACTACTTCTGTATTACACTTCAATACATGTATGACTTCTGTTAGTACACTTCAATACATGTACTACTTATGTTATTACACTTCAATACACGTACTACTTCTGTTAGTACACTTCAATAAACATACTACTTCTGGTGGTACACTTCAATACATGTACTACTTCTGGTGGTACACTTCAATACATGTACTACTTCTGGTGGTACACTTCAATACATGTACTACTTCTGTTATTACACTTCAATACATGTACGACTTCTGTTAGTACACTTCAATACATGTACTACTTCTGTTATTACACTTCAATAATTTTCTCCTTTGTCTTTATTCCATTTCTGATCTTTGCCCTCCATGCAACACGTTCAGCGGCGACTTGCTCCCACTGCATTATCAATGCCTGTATCAATCATGTCCCGCTTACACACATCTTTTTATCGTAGTAGAGGCCGACCCTGAGATCTCTTACCCATCTGTAATTCACCAAAAAAGATGTCCTTTGGTATTCTACCATCATCCATCCTCCTAAGATGTCCTATCCATCTAAGTCTACGAAGACTGAGCATGGAATAAACCGTCACACAACCTGATCTTTCCAATACTTCAGTATTTGTGATTTTGTCTTGCCACTTAATACCAAGAATTTTTCGCAGACACCGCATATGAAAGCTGTTTAAACGTTTCTCTTGGTGTGAGTAAGTTGTCCAGGTTTCACTGCCATAAAGAAGAGTACTAAGGACACAGGCTTGAAAGACAAGGACTTTTGTTTTGGCAGTAAGCTTCCTGTTCTCCCAGACTCTTTTTCTTAACCTGTTCATTGTTGTTGCTGTCTTACCAATCCGGATGTTGATTTCCTGATCTAGGGATAATTTGCTATTTACCACTGATCCTAGATACGTAAAATGGTCTACCATCTCTAGTTCGGCGTCGTCAGTAAAGATTGATGGTACCCCATGTGCACCTTGTGACATAATCTGTGTCTTCTTTTTGCTAATTGTTTAACCAAATTCAGAACAAGCATTGGAGAATGCAGATAGTAGACATTGCAATTCTTCCTCAGAGTGGGTCGTAACTGCAGCATCATCTGCAAAAAGCAACTCTCTGATCAGTACCCTCCTAATTTTGGTCTTGGCCTTCAATCTCTGAGCATTGTAGAGGCCGCCATCTGAGCGTGAGGGAATGTATATACCACCATCCTGATCACGAAAGGCATATTTAAGTAGAAGTGAAAAGTATATTCCAAAGAGGGTGGGAGCTAGTACACAACCTTGCTTAACTCCACTCTTGATTTCAAACTCTTCAGAAGTTGCACCATCAAACTTGATTATATACCCTTCATGCCTGTGAGGAACGATTCCACAATGGACAGAAGAGTTGGTGGGCAGCCAATCTTCTTTAATGCCTTGAACAGACCCTCACGACTGACCAAATCAAATGCCTTTATGAGGTCGATGAAGGCAATAAACAGTGGTTGATTCTGTTCACGGCATTTTTCTTGCATTTGTCGCAATGAGAATATCATATAATGGTAGACCGGTTCTGTCGTAAGCCACACTGTGATTCGGGGTATACTTGATCTCCTAGGACTTGAAGTCTGCGCAGAACAATTCTGGCAAATACTTTTCCAACAATACACAGAAATGAGATATCCCTATGGTTGTCGCAGTCGCTCCGATCGCCCTTGTTCTTGTACAGTGTTATGATGCTTGAACCTTTGAAATCCTGTGGGACTTGTCCTTCTCACCAGCATAGCTCTATTAGCTGGTGGATCTGTAGAGTGAGTGTGTCTTGCCCACTCCTGATAACCTCTATTGGAATCCCATCCTTACCTGGAGCCTTGCCAGATGCAAGTTCATTTATAGCACACTTAACTTCTGTTATGGTGGGAAGTGTGTCCAGGTGGTCAAGAGTTGGTAGAGCAACTTCTGTTATGGTGGGAAGTGTGTCCAGGTGGTCAAGAGTTGGTAGAGCCTCTATGGCATTGAGGGCATCATCCGCTAGTTTGGTCTCACTTGAGTAAAGCTACAAATAGTGCTCTACCCATCTGTCCATCTGCTGTTTCTTATCAGTGATGATTTCTCCAGTCAAGGTTTTCAATGGTGCACTTCTTTTGATCATTGGACCACAGGCTTTCTTTATTCCTTCATACATGCTTCTTATGTTTCCCTTATCACTTGCGATTTGAATGGACACATAACTTTATCCAATAATCATTTGCACACTGATCAGTGAAAGCGTCTTCAAGTTGCTGTTGAAACTGAAAGCACTTTTCAGGATCGTGAGTGTTAATAATATTAATCCTGGGGCTAGATTTGTGTTTAGCTGTGTAGATTCTCTTTGGTCTCTGTCTAACCCTTGCAACAACCAAAGAATGATGCGTATCACAGTCAGCACTGTGGTAACTTCGAGTCAATGATATATGGTTCAGATCTTGTCTCCGTGTGATGATGAAGTCCAGCTGGTGCCAATAGCCGGATCTTGGATGTTTCCATGTGACCTTATGCAGCTCTTTTGTTTTAAAAAAGGAGTTTGTAATACATAGGTCATTTTTAGTTCAATGCTCCAGCAGCCTTTGCCCATTTTCATTCATGCGACCGATGTTGTATTTTCCAAGGCACACTGACCATGAACTCGAGTCCTTGCCCACACGAGCATTGAAGTCACCGAGCATATAAATGTAGTAATATTATTAATAATATTATATCTTATATATAAATATTTTTTGGTGCTTTCTAAAAAAAATGGGTGCTTTTTGGTGCGTTTTTTTTTTTGGGGGGGGGGGGGGGGGGGGGTCGATTTTGGTGCTTTTTCAACAAAAGGAAATGGCAACACTGTGCACTACTGACGAGCTCAAACGAGAGCGAAACTTGAGTATAGTGCTTCCACATTGACGTGGACAATGCCTTAGGTTCGTACCGGAATACGATCAGCGTTGCCAGTTGTGGGTTGTGCTCAATCTTTAAATTGGTAAAAGTTTTTTCCATATTGTAAAATATAATGTACTGGCTGACCCGGCCCGGCTTCGCCCAGCTCCTGGGGGGGGGGGGGGGGGGGGATCTATCTATCTATCTATCTATCTATCTATCTATCTATCTATCTATCTATCTATCTATCTATCTATCTATCTATATATCCATCCATCCATCCATCCATCCATCGATCTATCTATCTATCTATCTATCTATCTATCTATCTATCTATCTATCTATCTATCTATCTATCTATCTATGAACTCGAGTGTGCATATCAGCAACAGGTTCCAGGCCTTAAGTGTAGACTCTCCAGCAGCAGACCAGGAATCACAAAGTTCAATTGTTACCACTACTGGGCATCAAAAACCAACGCAAGCAAGCTATAATAATCAAGAACACAAGAAAGACCACAGTAGTCAGTGGCAACAACAGCCCAAGCGGACACGCCAGCAGCGTGACCTTACAATTGATGACAGTGCAACTCATGTTATCATTGGAGACTCCCTGCTAAAGGGAATCTATAGTGATCGCATGTCATCTTCTGACAGCGAGTCAACTTCAATCTTCCCTCTACCAGGCGCTGACATTGATAGGCTTACCGCTACACTGCGAAAATTTCAAGTGAATGAGAGAATTAAAAAAGCGACGGTCCATATTGGTGTCAATGACATAATGGATAATAACATCATAAGCACCTCACAACTATCTACGCTGGAGGTACTGTTACGAATTAAATTTCCTAACTCATCTATGTTCATTTCATCCATCATTCCACCATGTTATGGATTCCAGCGTCGGACTGCCGATGCTGCCAATCTAACTATGTATAAATTTTGTAAAGACAATGCCATTAGTTTCATTAATAACACCCCGTACTTTACTTCGTCGTCCGGGGCTCCTAAGAAAAAACTATACAGGGATCAAATACATTGTTCCAAGCTAGGAAGTAGTATACTAGCGAAGAACATAAAATATCCCGAACGTGCACAACAACCAGCACCAGTTACAGGAGTAACCCGAACTTCACCCCCGGCGACAGCCACCTCTAAGTGTTCAGAAAACGCTCCTTCTCTTCCTGCACCACCATTGCCTATACCCCAGGAATACAATGCCGTGGATAGCAACCCATGCTCCAATCCCAGTGTTGCTAACTATGATGGTTTGTTTCCTCCCTTGACCATAAAGCAGCCTCCCCCTATTATGTCAAAGGGGACACCGTTAAACAATGTTGCTGTGCCCCCGATGTATGCTTCTAATGTAGGCACTTCCAGTAACTCTCACAGCAGTGGTCCCTCGTTGGATGGTAATCTACACTCCTACCAGTGGAACCGCCAACTTCAACAGCTAATGCAATACAATCCTGCAGCCCTGCATCAAGCTTTCATGATGTCACTCCAGCACAGACATTTTCCTACCCCATCTAATAGTCTTAACTACTACTAAATAAAGTTTCAAAAACTCTGAAAATTTCTACCGCAAGCGACATCATCCTTTCATCGTGCAATGTTCGCCAATCACGATCAGTGGCTTCACAAAGATGGCCTAAGTATAGACCATCTCAACATCTATCATTTGCTCAATAAATTACCTGAGCTTTCGGTAATACTGTGCAAACAATTCCATGTGTTTGGAATCACAGAAAGTCGTCTCAACGACAAAATATCCGACTCTGAAATCACTCTTAAGGGGTTTAAAGTAATTCGAAGAGACGCAAATCAAAAATTAGAGACAGGTATTGCTGTATACATTTTCAATTCTCCCAACTGTTCCCGTAGAAGTGATCTCGAGTCAGTAGAGATAGAATGTGTTTGGTTAGAGGTGAAGCCAGCCAGTCAGCAACCGTTTCTAATTGGATACCTATATCGGAATCCAGTGTGCTGGGTACAATTGGTATGACTGTTTCACTACAATGATGGATAGAGTGTTTACAGAAGGTAGAGAAGTCATGATATTAGGTGACTTTAACATAGATATTACTAAATCCAACCAGACATGGGACGATATCATTCTATCTTACGATTTGAAACAACTAATAAACGTCCCACAAGGGTTACAGGCACCTCCTCAACTATTAATTGATCATATATATGTTACTTGTCCAGTTAATATTATCGAATAGTTCTGTTCCTGTTAGTGCAGTTAGTGACCATTACCCAATATGTTGTACGTGGTCGAAAACTGGGTTCAAATCTCCTAAAAATAAACATTTAATCATCAAATTTAGAAATCTAAAAGCGCTCAACCAAAGTTTATTTTTAGATGACTTAAAAAATGCAGCCCTTGAACATGTTTACCAACTTCCTGATCCGGATGATGCATTAGCTTACTGGACAAAGACAGTCTACAGTGTGTTTGATAAACATGTGCCAGTTAAAGAAGTTCGAGTGAAGAATCAACATAAATCTCCATGGGTGACTCGTGAAATTCTCGAAATCATGAGAGAACGAGATACAGCGCACAAAAATAAAGATTTTATCAATTACCGCAGACTAAGAAATAAAGTTAAATATGAAATTCGTAGGATAAAGAAAGATCATTTCAAAAATTTGATTGTAGATAAATCAAATAACGCAAATATATGGAAGGCTATTAACTCGCTAACCAACAAGAAACACCTACTAGTATCATTTTTCATGAGTGAGAGTGAGTGAGTATACATGCGCGTGTGACTGAGTGAGTGTAAAAGTGAGTTGGTGTGTGTGGACATATGTGTGAGAGATTTAGTTAGAGAATGAGTGAATCTGAGAGAGTGGGTGTGTTGTGTGTCTGCCTGTCTGTGTGATAGAGTGTGAAAGTTAGTGAGTGAGTGTGAGTTAGAGAGGCAGCGAGTAAATGAGTGAGTAAGGAAGCGTGAGTGAGTGAGAGAGAATTTGTGGGTATGCATGTATGTGCTCGAATGAGTGAGTGTGAGAGCGAGTGAGTGTGAGAGCGAGTGAGTGTGTAAAAGAGAGAGCGTGGGTGAATGAGAGAGTGCATGAGAAAGTGTGATGTATGTGTGTGCATGTCTGGATGGGTGTACATGTGTGTGTAAATGTGTGTATCTGCGTGTGCCTCTGTGTGTATGTCTGTACGTGTGTTAAGGTGTGCGTTCATGTGTTTATATTCGTTTATATGCATGTGCGTGTGCATATGTGTGCATGGATGAGTGTGTGTGTGTGTTGTGTGGTGCTCGTGTATGTATCATATATCTTTGTATGTGTAAGTGTGCATGCATGCAGTGTATGCGAGGGAGTGTATATTCGGGTGTTATGTGAGTACGTGTGAGTAAGTATATGGATGTGTGTGGGTGTGTGTATGTACATGTGTGTGAGAGAAGAGAGAGAGAGAGAGAGAGAGAGAGAGAGAGAGAGAGAGAGAGAGAGAGAGAGAGAGAGAGAGAGAGAGAGAGAGAGAGAGAGTTGAGCGCACGCATTTCATGTAACATGCTATTCCATATTTTTTTTATGTATTCTCATCTTTCATATTACGAGGTATCGTTTAATGCCACTTTATTGTCCTGTAACATGCCATTCCATATATATATATATATATATATATATATATATATATATATATATATATATATATATATATATATATATATATATATATATATATATATTTGGGTTTATTCTCATCTTATCATTTTGTATGCCATTTGATTTTATCATGTATAATATAACATTACTGTGATGTGAGTGAGAGAGAGAGAGAGAGCAAGAGATAGAGCAAGAGAGAGAGAGAGAGAGAGAGAGAGAGAGAGAGAGAGCAGGAGAGAGAGAGAGAGAGAGAGAGAGAGAGAGAGAGAGAGAGAGAGAGAGAGTTGAATTGCATCACTAATTGTTACGCTTTTGGGGGGGGGGGGGTGAATGGGTGTGTAGGAGATTGTGTGGGTTGGGGGATGAGTGTGTAATGGGTGTGGGGGATGAGTGTGGGGGTGTCTGTGAATGGGATATGTCTGCGTGGGTGGGAGTGTGTGAGTGTGGATGGGGTAAATGTGAGTGGGTGGAAAATGTATGTGTGGGTGGCGAGAATGTTTGTAGGTGGAGGATGTGTGAGTTGGTGGGGAGATGTGTGGGCGGGGATGTGTATGGGGAAGGTATGTGGGGGGTGTGTGTTTATGGGTGGAGATTTGTGTGGGAGGGGAGATGTGTGAGAGGTGGGGAGGTGTGGGATGTGCAGGTGATTGAAGGGTGAGAAAGAGAGAGAGTGGGTGAATGTGTGTGTGTCTGTGTACTTGTCTGTGCTTGTAAGAGAGTGAGTTAGTGTGGTTTAGAGAGTAAATGAGTGAGTGAGAGGGTGAGATTATGTGAGGCAGCGTGTATGTGTGAGTAAGTGTGTGGGTGGATGGGTTAGTGTGTACGTGTGTCCATATGTAATGGATTGAACCAATAAACCTTTTATACAATACAACGCGGAGTTTGTCATCTGTAGTGATGTCAACCACTAACGATCTACGGCTAGGCCATGTTCACACTGTGATATGACTTGATTTGGTGCCGTGACCAGGATTCCGAAATCGTGCTGTCGCGGTCACCACTGATCACAGAGGTCCTCAAATAAATCAAATTGGAAATTAAAAGTCAACAGAAGTCATGGAAGGTTGTGCACTCTGGAGGAACGATTTATGTCGGATTTTCAGGTTTTTGTGATGGGGTTGATCGTTGTTAGAACCGCCACATAACACATAATGTTCCGAGTGGTGAAACAGAGCAGCCATCGTCAAGCTTGAATCCATTGTATTGTAGACCTGCTCGTTTTTTTCAAAACGTATAGATGTTCCAGATATGCTGCCGTGAAATCTGGTTTTGCTGAAACTGTCGAGTTAACCGTTATCGTCTGAACTACAGTGAAGGTGACCTTGGTAGTCTGAAGATAAAGTCCGGAGTTCTTGGCCAACGCTTAAAGTGAGTCGAATCAATCAATCAGTATTGTCTCGATCGTTGTAATTTCAAATCCAGACGAGCACAATCAGCGGCATGAAAACGACTAGAAGGCACCGACTTCGATTGAAGTGAGGAAATCATACTCTTTCAAGTTTGTCGATTGGGCGTCATACTCTTTCAAGTTTATCGATTGGAACATCTTCCGTCATTTTGTCGATTGGAACATCTTCCGTCACTTTATCGATTGGAACATCTTCCGTCACTTTATCGATTGGAACATCTTCCGTCATTTTGTCGATTGGAACATCTTCCGTCACTTTATCGATTGGAACATCTTCCGTCATTTTGTCGATTGGAACATCTTCCGTCACTTTATCGATTGGAACATCTTCCGTCATTTTGTCGATTGGAACATCTTCCGTCATTTTGTCGATTGGAACATCTTCCGTCACTTTGTCTATTGGAACATCTTCCGTCATTTTGTCGATTGGAACATCTTCCGTCATTTTGTCGATTGGAACATCTTCCGTCATTTTGTCGATTGGAACATCTTCCGTCATTTTGTCGATTGGAACATCTTCTTTCATTTTGTCGATTGGACCATACTTCATTTCTACCCATAGACGTAGGACAGGTAGCGTCAGTTGGTAAACCCAGAACAAACGACAGAGCAGTATAGGTAATGAATAATTTCAGATAAATTAACAACATACTCAATTGAACAGAATATTTCTTGCTGCTTACTTTAAGATAATATTGTCTTAAAATATTAGTATATTATATTGGTTGGTACTTTCCATTACAGATTTTTTTAGAATGGAAGCCCAGGATTTTTCTCAAGTACTTAGTGGAGTTGGTGGGGCAATATCAAAGTTGGACGCGGTACTAAGACAGCAAAGTGTAATCAGTGATGTCGAGAGATTTAATGGACAGGCGAATCAATTTAAGAAATGGATTATTTTTATTGAGAAACATGCTTATCTAGTGAATGCTACAGATGAGGATAAAAAGAATTTAGCTTATAGAACTAGTACAAGTCCTGTTTCTGATCATATAAGAAGAAAGCTAGAAACTGGAGGAGGTGAAACCTGGGAACAATTCAAAGACGACCTGGCTCATAAATATGCAGAAAATACTGACCCTCAACACGCATTCTCAGTGTTGCGACAGACGAGACAAAATACTACAGAAAGTGTACAGCTATACAGTGATAGGTTGATCAATTTAGCTGAAGAGTCATTTTGGGTCAGAATGTACGAGCTGAAGAAGTGGAACGGATGTTGGTGGGGATTTTTGTTGATGGGATTAGGTCAGATGGATTGAAATTTAAATTAATGAGAGAGAATCCTGCAAGGTTGTCACAAGCTGTAGATATCGCTATACAAGAAGAAAGCTTGAGGAGAAGGTTTAGATTGAGGGTAGGACGAGCGTTAGGTAGTAGTTCGGAAGATAGAATTGAAGAACCAATGGAAATAGGACAGTATAGATATGGATGGAGAGGAAGAAGGGGAGAAATACAGATGGTACAAGGAAACAGTAACGTATATAATCAAGGTAGAGAAGGACAAGTGAGAAATACTGTAAGAAACATGGTAGGTAACACAAATAACACAAATGTGGTTTGTTGGGGGTGCCACCAACGTGGACACATTTTTCGCTTCTGTGATAACAGACGTGTCCAATCGAATACACAAAATAATAGAGGTGCTCAGACTAGTACACAGAATAGAACTGTAAATAGTAGATCATCAAATGGGAATTATGGAGAGGTGCAGAGAAATTTAGAAGGTCAGGAGATCAGGAAATTGGCATCCCGCTTACTGAACAGGATCGGCAGTAGGGGGGAAGATAGTAAGGTCCAAAAGATGAATAATTATATTAAAAACCCAAATGATGAGTATAATAGGACATTTAGGAATAAAAAACATAAGAAGTGGCCTCAACTTGGGGAGATAAAACAGTTGTCACTAAATATGATTGATCCTAGTTCATGCATAATAGAAATAGGGAAATATAAAATTAGAACATTAGTTGACTCGGGAGCGCAAGTTAGCGTGATTAAAGAAACATTTTTATATCGAATATTAAAATTTTTTTAAAATATTTAGAATTCAGGAGAATCTTCTGAATCTTCCCAACTGAAATAATTAACAGCGAAAATGGAGAACCAATAAGTGAACAAAAACAGATCTTAATAAGATGGAAGCAGTATTTCGAACAACTTCTCAACATCCCATCAGATGTCACAGAAATTCAAGAGACCTACACAGATGTCACCGAGGAACTAGAACCAGACATACTAAAAGAAGAAATTATAGAAGCCATCAGATTAGCCCCATTAAACAATCACCAGGACAGGATGAAATACCAAATGAACTAATTAAAGCAGCAAGGGAAGTAGGAACAGCTTGGCTACATAGACTATTCAACCATGTTTGGGTAGAACAACAGACACCACGAGACTGGGGAAATGCCATAATTATCCCAATTTGGAAAAACAAAGGCAGCAAAAGAGATTGCACACAATACAGAGGCATTTCACTGTTGAGTCATACTGGGAAAATATTTTGCAAAATTCTTGAAAAAAGATTACGAACTACTTTAGAACCCCAGCTAAGCGAAACGCAGCTTGGATTTAGGAAAAACAAAGGATGCACAGACGCCATTTTTGCTCTTAGACAACTTATAGAAAAATCAATTGAATTCAATGAAACACTCTACTTAGCCTTTGTCGACCAAGAAAAGGCATTTGATAGGGTAGATAGAAACAAGCTGTGGGAAATCCTTAAACAATATGGAGTGAGTACACATCTAACAAACCTATGCAGAAGTTTATACAACAACAGTGAATGCATAGTGAGAGCAACTGGAGAACACTCAGAACCCTTCACCATAAGATCTGGAGTACGACAAGGTTGTGTCCTGTCCCCTCTCTTGTTCATAACATATATAGACAACATATGTAAAGAAACCAGCCAAGCAGAGACAGCAAGAATACCGCATGACGAGAACACAGAAGAAGAACCATCTGCAAATCTAACCATTAGAGAACTCCTGTTTGCGGACGACCAAGCACTAATAGCAAAATCAGAAGCTGAATTACAAGACCACATGAATAGTCTAAACGAAATGTGTAGGGAACATAACATGAAAATTAGCACAAGCAAAACAGAGGTAATGACTATAACTAAAGAAGAACAAACAGCAACAATTCACCTAAACGAACATCCCTTGAAACAAGTAAAGAGCTTCAAGTACCTAGGAAGTATAATATCATCAAATGGCAGATCAGAAGACGAGATCGAAAATAGGTGCAATAAGGCAAATCAACTCATTGGACAAATGGCACCAATACTAAAGAACAAACATGTATCAATAACTACTAAGAAAGCACTTTACAACACAATCTTCCTACCAACTCTCTGCTACCAATGCCAAACCTGGACAATGACAGAAAAAGAGAAAAGAAAAATCACAACAACAGAAATGAGGTTCCTGAGAAGAATACTCAACGTATCAAGAAGAGATAAGATCAGAAATGAAGAAATCAGGACTAAAGTAGGGGTTAAAGCTGCTCTAGATTTTATTAGAAAGCAGCAAGTCAAATGGTTTGGCCATGCAAGTAGGCTACCAGTCAACAGCATGCCACAACAAGCAATGATGTACAGACCAGATGGAAACAGAGGAAGAGGCCGACCACGTAAACGTTGGACTGAGGGAATAACAGAATCCATGGGAATGTCGATATACGAAGCCCATAACCGGGCACTCTCACGAAGTTTATACTTCACCTCGACACCGCAAGGTACAAGAGGAACATGATGAGAGAGAGAGAGAGAGAGAGAGAGAGAGAGAGAAGAGAGGGAGAGGGAGAGAAGAGAGAGATGAGAGAAATCTTCATGCGGTATCTGACTGGACACA